>PVJX010008851.1:0-63528 GCA_004027295.1 Dolichotis patagonum
AAAAAAAAAAAACCAGAATGGACATTGGTAGAAATTTCTGTGTAGACTATTGAAATAGCAATTATAATGGTATTTTATACACTCACATATCTAAGGAAGACCAGTTCATGCTTTTACAGATGAAAGATAAAATATCTCAGGTGAGCTACACACTAAGATTAATATCTGGTTAAATACTGAACAAAATATTAATATCCTAAAGACAGTAGCATAGAAATGAACCACATTGAAACACACAGAAATAAAACATAATTTTAGCCATTTCAATAATTGAGCTAAAGAAAGGAATTAAATGCCAGTACATAGTGCAATTAAATATAGCAATAAATAAACGAATAAAGCACAAACTGTTAGAAACTAATTAATAGAAGACCTAATTTGTTTTGAAAATGTTGTTAAGATAGCTACATTATTAAATCAATATAGAAAACATAGCATACATAAATTTTCATTATCAAGACTGAAATCTGATCCCACTATGGATTGAAATCAAAGGATAATAATGGAATAATGTGATAAGACACTTGTTAACTAATTAGAGAATTTAGAAGAAACCTACAAACTACTGTGATACTCAAAATGAAATAAATAAAAGATGACAGAGTCGTAAGCAATGGAGAGAGACCTTCTCTGATGATCACCCTCCATATGTTGGAATAGAGCAACATGCGGAAGAAAAGAAAGAGGGCACAGGGTCTTCTAGATCCAGGAAGGATCTGAAGTGTGACTTGAAGCCCACAGTGAGAGTGAAGAGAAAAACTATGCAAGTAAATTTACTAACCTAAGAATTTTGGAGGATTCACAGTATTCTGAATATAGAATCATGTTTTTCTGAAAAACAGGAATGATTTAACTTCATCTTTTTCTATTTGTGTGTCTTTTATTTCTTGGACATCATTGCTCCAATATAACTGCATATTGTGTCATGCAGGTGATGACACTTTCATTTTTCTTCTTTCAGTTTATATGGGCTTTGAATTTGTTACAAACAACATTTATTTTGTTAGGGTAAAATTCTTCAATGTGTAGTTTATTCAGGATTTTAATCATGCAGTGACATTTAATTTTATTGACACTCTTATCTCCATATGTTAAAAAGATGATGTGTTTCTTTTGATTGATTTCACTTATGTGGTGTTTATATTGATTTGTGTGGGTTGAAATTCACTGCATCTCTGGTATGAATCCCTCTTGTTACTGTCTGTGATGATTGTGACTGTGATAATAAGTTGCATTTGAAATTACTTTGTTGTAGATTTTTGCATCTATTTTCATTATAAGACATAGTTTATCACTTCCTTCAAATATTTTAGTGTATTTTAACTCTCTAGTTTGAGTTTTATTTCTCTCAATAAGAAGATATCTTGCAACAATTTATTAAGGAGAAATTTAATAGAGAATGCTGTTATACCTCTTCAAAGGCGTTTATTATAGGTTTATCATTGGGTCGAGCAATGAAATTATATGGCTATAAAACTTTATTATAATTTTTTTATCTGGCTATAAAGTTTCTTATATGAGTATAACATTTTTAGACTGCAACCCATTTTTCAAATATATCTCTATGTTCTTCAACATATCTACATGTCCCAATTAAAGAGCTGATTAAATCACACCTACCATGACCTGCAGATGAAACTCGTACCACTTATGAATTCCTTGTAAATGATACAATTTTAAAAGATAATTCCTCTAACCACCCATATATCTCTTACTTTATCTTACTGTTCTATCTCTTTCAGGCTCTTGGTTAAAACATTCAGTCATTACATATATTTTTACTGTGTTTCTTTACTTATTCCATTATGCAAAAAGAAGTCTAATTAAATTTTAACTGTGCTTGATTTGATCAGCATAGCATTTCATATCAACAGGTCTTTCCTATACAGAATCATTGAAACTTTTAAATAAATTAATTCTTTCTTCATTTATATTTAATCTCATTGAAGATAAATTGTGCAATACTAAATTGCTTAGATTTCACTCTAAATTTTATGTTATAAAAATTTAAATTCTTAGACGATCTGAATTTTAAAAATTAATTAAAATTAATCTACAAGCAAGGAAGGTTTATTTAGCACAAAACTCTTGAATTTCTAAAAGAAGTTTCTTGGGAGGCATAGTTATCCTATATAATCCAAGACATAAAACTTATATTATTTATTACCCTATGTTGATCATAGGAAATTTTGATGTAACAAAAATGTTTCATGAAACTAATCTATATCCAATTCTAAAATCTGGAAATGAAGAAGACAACTTCTGTTTAATATTCTTTCTAAATGTTTAATGGGCACTGATTAAGTTTGTTCTAAATGTGATCCTGGGACTTCTTGTTAAATATATTACCATGAAGTTTACAGAAATTTGAGTAAGAGATACTTCTCGGAAAAGATCTGTGTAATTGAAAAACTTCATCAAACTTATCAGGAAATTAAAAAAAATTCCTGGAGCTGTCAGTGTTCAAGGCATGTAGTAAACACTTGGTTAATGTAAATTAAAATTTAACCATCATGAAAATCAGTATTTAACAGTTTTTCTATTTATAAAATTAAACATGTATGCAAGACAATGTGAAAGAGAATATGGACATAATTGAAGTCAGTGTGTTCATGTATGGAAGTGTCAAAGAAAAACCCATTAAAATATACACTTAATGTACATTACTTACAATATAAAATATTAAAGGAGAAATCAATTCTCTCTTTGGGAAAAGTTTCATAATCATATTGTGTGTGTGTGTGTGTGTGTGTGTGTGTGTATACACATATATTACTAGTAAATGTATTCAGAAAAAATAATAAATAAAACTGTAAAATGGAGGTAAATTGTTTTATGATTAAACATTCTTGTATATGACACAAAGGAATCAAAAACACTTAAATGGCTGATTAGATTACAACGGCTGCCAAAAGCTTCAGGGAATGGATGCAGGTAGCCCAAAATACACAAGACAGTACGCTTGACAGTGATAGAATGTATCCAATGTCTTGATTTGGATGCTGACTTTACAACTGTCAATATTTTCAAAGCTTGGTGCACTGTGTATGTAGATCTATCATGGATGAGTTACTATTGATAATTGTGCTTTAATAAACCAGCCTAGAATATTAAGTGGATTAAAAATACATCATTGGAACAATAACATTTTAATGTACTAATATAAGCAGAATTTAAATGTGTATACTTTATTAACATGCATAGCATAATTGTGAAGTTCTGTGCCTTTATCATACAAATGTTTTATGGTGGTGACATAATCCTTTAAAAACTTTATATTGCAAAGAACTGCAGCTGGCTGTGATGGCACACACCTGTAACCCAGCACTGGAGAGGCTGAGTCAGGAGGTCAAAGCAACGCTGTCCTACATAATGAGTTTGAGGCTAGACTAAACTATAGCAAGATTCCCTGTCTCAAAATCTTAATTAATTATCAAGCACATTGTAAAAGTAAACAAGGAACAGCTATTATGAGTTTCAAAACAAACTGAAAAGACAATATATCCAAAACCATTATGTATTACCTTTTAAAATTTTGCATGTCATTTAACCTCCATGGAAAAAATCCATTTTTGTAAAGTAAAATAAAATCTACTCTAGCGACTTAGTAGAGATATTAAATTAGAAGTATATTTATAATATTTAGTAACAGCAACAATGTATTAATTCTATATTCTTTCATTTTTGACCTGGTATTAGAATGACATTAGACATAAATTTAGATTTAATGTAAACCCTTTCAAATGATCCAAGTAACTTTCTACCTAGTACTGGTATTTGAAATATTTAACTGTTTAAATGAATTACAAAACTCTATTTATTTCACTGTGACAATTGCTACTTAATAAAAAGCTCAATCACAATTCACAGTATGGGTTTAGAGACATTACTGAGATGTCTAGCTACTGTTGAGAGTATAATTTGGACAAATGTTTTTCAAAACATGATTTAAATTGCTTAACATTTGCATGTTGTTTACCCTATTGTCCTTGTACAGTTGAACTAAGTGTTTATGTAGAATCATTCACAAAACATTGTTGCCATTTTTCACTGAAATATTTATTGATCTTTTTGTAATTATGTAAATAATTTAGACAACAAAATCTACTGAAAAGTATGAGAATACCTTTTCTACTGGTAAAAAGAAGTTGTAGATACTAGGACATAAACTACATCAAATATTACTATGACATCAGATCTTTGAATAGAGATATTTGTAAATATAAAATTGATTATCATAGAATAAAAACAAATTCACAGAAAAATAATAGTTGTTGATAAGGGACACAAAACACTTACTACTTCTAAAATGAGATTAATATAGAACTGAGGAAATCCAACTTTAGCTACTTATCTCACATTTCAAACCTACTTATTCACCATTAAATATTTTGACATTAGATCTCAAAACTCAAGTTCTTTTCAAGAAGAACAATGTCTGGATTCTCCTTCGTAACTGTTGGGTCTTGATGCTATAAATGATGGGGTTCATCAAGGGTGGGAAAAGGATGTAGATGTTGCCCATGAGGACATGAACGAGTGGGGAGAGGTGTTTTCCAAAGCGATGCACCATGGTCAGACCAATGATGGGAATGTAGAAAACCAAGACAGCACAGATATGAGACACACAAGTCTGCAAGGATTTGATTCTCTCCTCCTGCGATGCAATGCCTAAAACTGTGTGCAAGATCATGACATAGGAGATTAGGATGAGCACTGCATCCAACAGCAGAGTGCTGATCACCAGAGCCAAAGCGTAGATGCTGTTGAAGCGGATGTCTGCGCAGGCCATTAGGATTAAGTCTTGGTGCAGGCAGAAGGAGTGCGACAGAATATGAGGACGGCAGTAGTTTAAAAACTTCAGGCGGATGATAGCTGGAGAAATGAGTAAGGAACTCCTACATAGGATTATTATGCCAATCTTCATGATTTTGTCATTAGTTAGGATGGAGGAATAGTGCAGAGGGTTACAAATGGCAATGTAGCGGTCAAAGGACATAGCTAGGAGAACTGAGGACTCTAATAAGGAAAGAGAATGAATGAAATAAGACTGAGCAATGCAGCAATCCAGACTGACCTCTTGAATGAACCTCCACAGGACTCCCAGCACTGTGTGGACGGTGGACAGCCCCATGGACAGGTCGGTGAGGGCCAGCATAGCCAGGAAGTAGAACATGGGCTGGTGGAGGCTCGGCTCAGTTCGAATCACGTGGAGCACCATGCAGTTTCCCAGGAACACCACAGCATAGATGAGGGAGAAAGGGATGGAGACCCACTGATAGTAACCTTCTAGTCCAACAAGCCCAGTGAGGCTAAATCCAGAATTATTTGAATTTGATATAGACATAGCAGATCTTAATAAACATCTGGAATTTTTATTCAGAGATGTTGCTATCTACACAAGTTTTCAGTTTCCTATTTTTTATTGCTTATCTGCCCTGGAGAAGAAAACGCAGTACAACTTCCATTAACAGAAAAATAAAGTTAAATAAAGCAAAAATAAATGTGCAAAATAAAGCAAAAGAAAGGAAAATGTTCTTGGTTCATTATGGCAGCTGTCTGGTGTCTAAACACCACTCTGCAGAGCTAGTGATGAGGATGCTAGCAGATTTGAGAATTTAATGCAGAAAGTTTAGTGCTTATGAGCACATGGGATTTACACAGAGTGTGAGACTTCTGGGAGTCTCTGCCCAATCATTCAGCAAGATCATGCAGGCTCAAGCGTGTGGAGAACGGCAGTGTGGGGTGTCAGCCTCAAGAGACTTTCAAGTACATAGGTGGTTTTGTCTTCAGTACCACAGCTGCACTTTTCACATCTTTCAACATAGTATTAAATCTCAAAGAAATGGCCTAAAGGCCTGAAATTTGCAGAAAATAAAATTTTCAAATAAGCTGTGAATACTGGAATGTGAGATTTTTTTTTTTACTACAGTCTACATTTGTTAGTACCTCTATACATTATTTATCTAGGTTGTGCTTCATTTTTTTCACTAATTTTCATCATACATGAGCTTTATAGCTTTTCTGAATCTCAGAGAATTGTTATTATCTTCCACTAAGAGAAAATATGTTTGATGTTAACTTTAAACTAGGTCAACTGAAACAGTTTTCTATTGCAATGTCTGTGTTACCACTGGCATAACTGCTTACTTAAGGAATAAACTTGCTTACTTAATTTTAACTCCATCTTACAATAAACTGATTGTCATAAAGACAACCTCTTACATCCTCACTTCCTGTAGCTACTACAGAATTATTGCAGAAACTCTACCACAATAAATAGAGGGTACGACAAGATGTGTGTGGCTCTTTTTATTTTATTTTTGGTTAAAAGTTTGTGAAATAGTGTTTGTAAAAAACACTTCTAGGATTTCAAAATATAAATGAGTCTCATATGCAGCCTAAGTAATTTCGATGGCTGAACACTTGTGATCTTTCTAACACAGAGTAATTTTCATTTTTGGAAGAATATCATAGCTACAAATATAAAGATAATATTTACATTATATGAAAACTTAGACATTACCCTCAGAACACAGTTCAATATGAGAAAAGCCTTAGTAGTGGGAGCTAATGAATCTAATAAGAAATTTAAGAAACCCTACATTATCATTGTAGTATATTTCATTTTAAATCTTTCAATAGTATTTGCTACATTAGCTCTTGTTTGTATGTTATATTAGTTGTACCACATGAGGTGATATTTTTATTTTGTACATCTAGCACATATATTCTAAATTAATAATTTTTGGTCATTTAATTTTATGCTGTTGAATTTTTTCCACTTTGCTGTTGCCCCTAGACAACAAGATGAAAATTATTCTATTTTCATTAATTCTCTGAAAGAACTTACCTAGAATTTTTATTATTTTAACACAATTTTTATCAGGATGATGTGATACAGTGTCCCATGTTATTCTTTGTTGGAACATTTGAACGCAATATTTAATATCTGTAATGAATCAATTGATGCTTAGACTATTTCTTTATCAGTACAAAAACAGTTTGTAGTTTTCTTCATCATTCTTTAATTAATTAGCAAATGGCTCCCTATATTATTCTATTATTATCCTCTAATGTCAGTCAAATCACTAGTGTGATCGTTTCTCAGTCTTGATGAAGATAATTTGTTTGTATCATTTTTAGATTGATTTAATAGTGTAGATATCATGACAATGTTTTCAAAAACTTAGTTTTTATTAATACTTTTATAATAGTCTGTGCTATAATTAATTATAACTGTAATCTGATCTGACATTTATTTACTTTTTAAACTGTTCTTTTGAAATGATTTCCTTTAGTGTCTTCTTTGAGGGTATTTCAATATGGTTCATTTCTATGTTTTTGTCTTCAACTTATTAGTATTCTATTCACTATTTAACCTGATTTTAATCTTACTTAGTGTACAGCTCACCTAAGATATTTTAACTTTCATATGTAAAAGGAGGAATTAGACATTTGAGTGTATAAAATACAACTATAATTGCTATTTTAATAGTCCTCTCAGCAATTTCTAACATTAGTGTCCATTCTGAGCTATTCTTAATGTTTTGTTTTTTATTCTTCATTAATGGTCATATTACTGTTTGTTTTTATGCCCGCTAATATTTTGCGTGGATTCCAGATGACAAATTTCTTTGTTATCTGCTGCGTAGCTTTGTATTCATGGATACACTCAAAAGATCTGTTCCTGAAAAACTAAAATTGATGATTTGTTCCAGGAGTACTTCTGTGAATACTTGAAAATGCACTTTGAGTCAAAAGATTTCCCACCAGACATACGATAATAAGCAGGATCGACCCTCTAATGCATTAATCAGGGTTACACGTAAGAAGCTGCTGAGACATTTCTCCATGATGGTGCACTTTTTTTGTATGTCTTCTCTGTTGCCAAGCTACCCACATTCTCTAATTTTCGCTATTCTGTTCTTTCACCTATTTGGTTTCTTTTCATCACTCAGTCTATCATACTCATTTTCAGTTCCTTCTGCTTGTTTTATGGTCTTGTAACATTCACATATCAGTAAGCCAGGAAAATCTCAGTTTATCACTACCTATGGCTCAGAGGCTTCTCTCGTTCATTCATGTCATCTATGTCTTTATCTTTTTATTGTCTTTTCATCTGTTTCTAAGAGAAGTGTTTGCATTTCAAGTTAAATTTGGAGATTTTAAATTTTCATTTTTGTTTTTTCTTGCTTCATTTATTTTGAGACTATTTCTTTAAGGCCATGCACAATTTCACATTGCTATATCTCTATGAGAATTGACAGCATTATAGCAATGATTACATGATCATCTTAAATGTCCATAAATGCATGATAATGAAATATAGTGTATGCACAATGAAGTATTATACACTCACAAATAAGACCAAAAGCAAATCATTTGAAGATAATGAGTGGAACTAGTGATTATTATATTAAGTGAAATGAATCAGCCTCTGAAAGATGTCCAGCACATATTTTCTGTCATATGAGCAATGTAGAAAGAAGTTTAAAAGATGATCATCCATTCCTTGCGTACTGTAAGTAGTGCCATGCTAAACCTTGGTATATAGTTATCTTCATTCAATACTGGCATTGATTGTGTCAGATACATACTCAGGAGTGACACAACTAGATTTTGTAGTGGTTTTATTTTGAGACTATAAGGAACATTCATAGTAATTAATATGGTTGTTATACTAATTTACATTTTTACCAAAAATGTTGTACAGGCTCACAAATATTTCTGTGGTTTGTTTTCTTGACTCTGGCCATTCTGAGTAGGGTGAGATAAATTTCAGAGTAGTTTTGATTTGTCTTTCCCTAATGATAAATATATTAAGCTTTTTAAAACATATTTTATGTCGGATTAAGGCTTTACCTCAGAAGTGTAAACTCCTGCCTGACAAGCATCACTTTGGTCACTGGTGACAAGAACAACAACAAAAAATATTTTTCTGGTCTGCAAAGATACATTCAGCTCTCCTGATAAAGTATTCCATGGAATATTTATTCTGTTGTGAAATTTTTTGAGATCTTTGCGTAGTCTGCCTAGTGATTTTATATCAGAACAGCTAATTAAGATTTCCTCCTGTTCTGCAGACTGCCTATTCACTTTGTTGATTCTTTGCTTTGCTGTGAAACTTTTTTATTTTAGCAAGAGCATTTGTCATTCTTGTCTTTATTTTCTGTACATTGGAATCCTATCCAGAAAATCATAGTCTATAGCAATATTTTGAATGTTTACTGTATAAACATACATCTTCTAATGATCTCAATATTTCAGAATATATATATACACACATATATATAAGCCTTTGTTATATTTTAAATTTGCATATACATGGTGTGTAAGATGGAAATTTAGTTTTTAAAGCCTTTGTTATATTTTAAATTTGCATATACATGGTGTGTAAGATGGAAATTTAGTTTTTATCTTTCACATATGGATAACCAGTTTTGCCAACACTCTGTGTCAAAAACACTCTCTTTTATCTAATATGTTTTGGGTCCTTTGTCAATAATCAGATGGTTGAGGAAGCTCAGGTTTATTCTTGGATCTTCTTTACTTTCCCTTTGGTCTACATGTCTGCTTTTTATGTCAACAAAATATTTGTGCTGAAGAGACTGGGTAGTGTATTTTTATCATCAGGTATTGCAATGTTTCCTGCATTGTTCTTTTCACTCGGGATTGCTTTGAGAATTTTGGCTCTTTTGTGGTGCCATATAGGTTTTAGGATTTTTTTCTAGTACTGTGATGAATGTCATTGGGATGTTGATGGGAATTACATAGAATTTGTAGATCCCCTTTGGTTATGCAATCATTTTAAAATCATTATTGTCCTAGTCAATGAACATGGGTGATTTTTTTTTCATTTTCTATTGTCACTTTCTCTTTATTATATGTTTATTTTTGTTGTATGGAACTTTTGCCTGCTTTGGTAGGTTAAGTTGTTTTTGTTTTTTGAGGCTATTGTAAATAGTACATTTTCATGACTTCTTACTTAGTTCATTATTTGTGAACAGGAACACTACTTTTAATACTACTCATTTTGTTACCTGCTACCATGCCAAATTTATTAATTTAAGAAAGTTTTAGAAGATTCTTATTGTTTTCTAGATAGAGAGTCACTTTTTTCTACAAGACCAGAAGGATTTAACTTCACCTTTCTCTATTTGTATATCATTTATATCTTTGATCTCTTTTCTCCAGGTTTTTTTTTTATATAGAAACATTGATCTCATGACTCTTTATTGATTTTAGAGACACACTTTCAGTTTTTCTTCACTCAGTATTGTATGGGCTTTGGATCTGTCATACAGCATTTAGTGTGTAGGATAAAATCATTCAATGTCTAGTTTATGGAGGGTTTTTATCACACAGTGGCATTTAATTTTACTGAATGCTTTATCTCCATGTGTTAAAAGAGATCATGCAATTTTCTCTACTTGATTCTAGGTGGTGTTTATATTGATTAGCACGTGTTGAAATGTATTGTATCTCTGGTACAGAAACCACTTGTTACCTGTCTATGCAGTTTGGTTAATATGATGATGTCTGATTTAAAGTTATTTTGTTTTAGATTATGGCATCTATTTTCATCAGGGATATAGCACATATTTTATCACTTCCTTCACTTATCTAAATATATTTTAACTATTTATATTTTCATTCCTCTCATAAAGAAGATATTTTGTGACATTTTATTAAGTAGAGAGTTGCCAGAGAATGTTATTATAACTGTTTAGACGTATTTATTTTTGGTTTACCATCATGGTTGAACAATGAAAACATATATATGAAACTCTAAAATTTTTAATCTCCAATGTATTTTTCATATATATCTGTGTGTTCTTCTACATATCTAAGTGGCTCAGTTAAAGGACTCTTTAAAGTTTACCTACCATGTTCTGTAGATGAAGTGCATATTCACTTGTGAGTTCATGAAAACAGCACATTTTGGAAAGAGAATTTCTCTAACCATCCATATACCTGTTACTTTATCTGTTCTGTCTCCTTCAGACATTCAGTCAAAATATTCAGTTATTTCATATATTTGACTGTCTTTCTTCACCTACTCCATCATGCAAAAAAAATGTAAACTTTACATCAAAACAGTGCTTAATTTGATCAGCATAGCATCCCATATTCATAGATTTCCTTCACAGAATCATTGAAGCTGTTAAATGAATACATTCTTGGTTCATATTTAATCTCATTGAAGATATATTGTGAAATATTAAATTGTTTAGACTTCACCCTAAATTTTATGGCATAAAAATTTAAGTTCTTAGACAATTTGAATTCTTAAAAAATTAAGTAATATTGATCTAGAAGCAAGGAAGACATATTTAGCATGAGACTCTTATATTTCTTAAATAAGTTTCATGGGAAGTATAGTTCCAATGTATAGTCCAATACATAAAGACTTATGTTACCCATTACCCCATGTTGATAATAGAGAAATTGATGCAACAAAAATGTTTGATAAAATCTTTATTTAATTTAGAAAGCTGGAAACAAGAAAGACAAATTCTGTTTACCATTCTTTTCAAATGTTTAATTGGCTCTGACAAGATTTGTTTTCATTATGGCTAAGAGACTTGTTCTTGTTAACCATATTACCAAAAAGTTTACAGAATTTTGAGTAAGAGACAGTTTTTGGAAAAGATCCGTGTAATTGGAACACTTCCCCAAACTTACCTACAAAATTATTCCTGATGCTTTTAAGGTTCAAGACATATAATAAACACTTGATTAATGTAAACTCTAACTTTAATGATTGTAAGACTTAGTATTTAATATTTTTTATTTATAATATAAAACATATAGGCAAGAGAATGTAGAAGGGAATATGGACAGAATCAAAATCAGTATGCTTATGCACAGAAATGTCAAAGAAAAACACATTAAACTGTACACATTATTGTATATTACTTTTTATATAAAATTTTAAAACAAATTCTGTCATTTTGGGAAAATTTCATAGTAATGCATCTACATGAGTAATACATTTATTGATAGTGAACAACAAATAAAAAAATTCTAAGATGAAGGTAAATGGGCTAATGCTTAAACACTCTTGTGTATGACACAAGGGAATCAGAAGAACAAATAGAATAAAACAATTATCTATGGATGCAAGCAAAAGTTACAGTAAAAGTCCAAAGCACTATTGTAACTGAATAACACATAAAGGATGATAATACTTATCATTTTGTTCTAACTTTCTCTTATAGGCAAGATTGTGTGGCAGGTTAGATTACAGTGGCTGCCAAAAGCTTCAGGGAGTGGAAGCAGGTAGCCCAAAGTACACAAAATACAAAAGGGTACACTTCACAGTGATGGATATATCCTATATGTTGTTTTCAATGCTAATTTTATGACTGGCAGTATTTTCAAAGCATGCTACATTGTGTATACAGATCTGACATGGGTGAATTACTGTTGATAATTATACTTTGATAAACCAACCTAAAATATTAAGTAAATTACATACATCATCATAATAATAATATTTCAATGTACCAATATAAGCAGAATCTAAATGTGTATATTTTATTAACATGCATGACATAATTGTCGAGATCTGTGCCTTTATCATACAAATGCTTTATGGTGGCCACATAATCCTTTAAAAACTTTATATGACAAAGAACTACAGCTGGTTGTAATGGCACACACCTGTAACCCCAGTGCTGAAGAGGCTGAGCCAGGAGGATTGCCAGGAGGTCAAACAGGACTGCCCTCCATAATGAGTTTGAAGTGAGGCTGAACTATAGTGAGATTCTCTGTCTCAAAATCTTAATTAATTAATCAATAAAGAAGTCCATAGGAAAAGTAGACAAGAAAGAGCTGTCATGAGATTCAAAAGAAGGTGAAACATGTAATATATCCACATCCATTATGTACTACCTTCTAAAATTTTGCATATCTTTTACCCTACATATAAAAAATTCATTTGTACAATATAAAACAAAACCTACTTCAAAGACTTGATAGACTCAGTCATAGAAACAATGCATTTATTTTATATTCTTGTATCTGTGACCTGGTAGTTGAATGAAATTCGACATACACATGGATTGAAAGTAAATACTTCCAAATGATCCAAATAACCTTCTTTTTTATTGTTTTATTTTAAAGAGAATAAAATAAAACAAAACAGAGCAAAGCAGATCAGAAGAAAACAATGCCAATAACCTTCTAATTGTGCATGTTGTTTGAAATACTTGATTGTAGAAACCAATTACAAAAGTCTATTTATTTGACTGTGGTAGTTGTGATGTAATGAAAATCTCCATCACTATTCATAGCATGGGCTTGGAGACATTGCTGAATTGTCCTTCTGCTGTCAATTGTACACTTTTGGCAGTTGTTTTTCTACTTATAGTTTAAAGAATCAAAAGGTTTTATGATGTTTGTTCCATTATGTGCTTAGTTGAACAAATTGTGTGTATAGATTCATGCACAAAACATATAGCTCCAGTCTTTAATAAGCTTGCTGATCTTTTAGAAATTATGTGAAGGAATTCAGCCAGCAAAATCTACTTTGTTCATTGAGTGGTACAAAAATACCTTCACTACTTGTAAAACAAAGATGACACTATTATTAGATAAAATATATATTAATGTGACTTTTACCACTTTGTATAGATATATTACTAAACATAAAATTGATTATTGAGCATAAAGATAATTTCATAGGCATACAACAATTGTCAAAAGGGACATAAAAGTGCTTGTTACACATAAAATAACATTAAAATCGAACTGAGTAGATTCACATTTACAGTGCTCTGCTGTTCATTGTTAACTATTTCCACATTGGGTCTCAACAGTTAAGTTCCTTTGAGTAGAAGAGTCTCTGGATTCTCCTTCATATCTGTTGGGTCTTGATGCTATAAATGATGGGGTTCATCAAGGGTGGGAAAAGGATGTAGATGTTGCCCATGAGGACATGAACGAGTGGGGAGAGGTGTTTTCCAAAGCGATGCACCATGGTCAGACCAATAATGAGAATGTAGAAAACCAAGACAGCACAGATGTGAGACACACAAGTCTGTAAGGATTTGATTCTCTCCTCCTGGGATGCAATGCCTAAAACTGTGTGCAAGATCATGACATAGGAGATTAGGATGAGCACTGCATCCGACAGCAGAGTGCTGATCACCAGAGCCAAAGCGTAGATGCTGTTGAAGCGGATGTCTGTGCAGGCCATTCGGATTAAGTCTTGGTGCAGGCAGAAGGAGTGCGACAGGATGGGAGGACGGCAGTAGTTTAAAAACTTCAGGCGGATGATAACTGGAAGAATGAGTAAGGAATTCCTATGTAAGATAATTACACCAATCTTCATGATTTTGTCATTAGTCAGGATGGAGAAGTAGCGTAGAGGGTTGCAAATGGCAATGTAGCGGTCAAAGGACTTAGACAGGAGCACTGAGGACTCCATGAAGGACAGACCATGGATGAAGTAGGACTGAGCAATGCAGGAATCCAGACTGACCTCTTGAATGAACCTCCATAGGACTCCCAGCACTCTCTGGACGGTGGACAGCCCTATGGACAAATCTGTGAGGGCCAGCATAGCCAGGAAGTAGAACATGGGCTGGCGGAGGCTCGGCTCAGTTCGAATCACATGGAGCACCATGTAGTTTCCCAGGAACACCACGGCATAGATGAGGGAGAAAGGGATGGAGACCCAGAGATAGTCAAAATCTAGGCCCATAAAACCAGTGAGGATAAATCCAGAACTACTGAGATTAGATATGGCAGAGTAAATATTAATAAAAGACTGAAAAATGTGATCAGCTTTAGTGAAAAGTACATAGGATTTGAATATCCTATGATTTCGTAATGTTTACCAGCTCTGTGGGAATAAATGAAATGCAATACTATTCTTTATTTTTTAGGATAAAAATCTTTGCTATTGACACAAAGCTGCTATGCTAGTGACAATGATGCAAGAAAAGTAGGGAATTTTATGCAGAAATTCTAATGCTCGGGGACACATGGGATTGAACCTTGGGGTTAGGCTTCTGGGCGCTGTGTTCAGTCCTAAGAAGAGACAGCGCATGCTCACAGGTGTGCAGCTCCACTGTGTGGCTCCACTCTCAGGAGACTGCGACACATAGGTCAGTTTTATCTTCTGTACCACAGCTGCGCCTTTCAGCTTTTGCACCAATATATATGACCCCAAAGGGAATAGACTGTAAAGTGCTATACCTTGCAGTACATAAAAATTAGGCAAAAGAAGGTGTATGGTTAAGTGAAATCTGAACTTTTCCCTATATTCCACAGTATTTGTCCCCTGGAAATCATTTACCCCATTAAACTACAACTTTCCTCTTTGCTTTTATGTACCTCTTTATTCTGTATTTTATATCATTTCTGAATGTCGCAATATTGTTAATTCTGACCAGTTTCATGTAAAAGATAATGCATTTGACATACATTTTGAACTAGGGTTTTATCTTCTTACATTTCTTCGCCTTTGAACCTGCCCGTTTAGAATGAGTTGAAAAATATTTCCTTCACATAGTTTGCTGAAAGAATTCACACAGAAATGGTATAACTCTCTTTTATGAATCACAAGTGAAGCAGCTCAGACCTGGCATTTTCTCTTCATCAGTGCTTGTGTCTGAGAATAAAATGGAGTCAATAGATTTAGTTATGCTCAGTTTAAACATTTCTACTTTAATGCAAAAGTGGTTTGTTGGATTCCTGAGGTCTGTCTCCTTTTTATAAGCTTATAAATTGCTTAGAAAATTGCCTAAATGTTCACTTTCTATTTTTTTCACAGCAGAGCAATCTGATGTGAAGTTATCTGTTTTATTCGTAACAGTGACAAGTTGTATGTTTAATTATTTATATTAATCTAGGAGGCTTATATTTGATATTTTCAAAATAAGAATTGTTTCTTTGACCCTTCTCTATTATTTTATGTTCCAATGAATTTATATCTAATCTGATCTTTTATTTTCTTTTTTGTTTATTATGTTTAATAGGATCATTTACTATTTTTTCCTCTTCTAACGGTTCATTTCTATTGTCTTCAAATTTCTAATCTTTAGTATCTAAACTCCAGTTGTTCTTAATGTGTATTTCATCTAAAATATTTTAGTTTTCATCTCTAACATGTGAAATAAGTCCTTAGTATCTTCCTGGTTTTGATTTTGATATTAAATTTCAACATAATTACCATTTGAATGATTTTATCTATCATGTATTATATTAGGATCATTTCTATACTAAAATCTACGGATTAATTTGTTTTCTCATTAATTTTTCGTCTCATTGCTTCTATATACCCCTGATGACCTTTGGACTGAATGTCAGATATCAGGAAATGCACTCAGGTAGTTGCTGAACTATTTTGTGTTCCTGTATAAATTCTTGAAGCTGCTCTGTAGGGAGTATATGCTACATGGTGTCCGATTATCAGTTCTGATCTCTCAGGCAATATGTAGACTCCACCAAATGCTGTTGAATCCTAAGATTTTCTATCCCAACATGTACTAGTAAACCTCTTTCCCAATCAATCCTTAAATAAATAGGATGTATAGTACTGGAGGAAGCTAATTTATGTATATTAATTATGGACAATTCACAGCGTGTTATGGGTATGCATTGTGCCTGTGTTAAAATTCAACAAATGAACAGCCAATTTGTGTTTAAAGATTTTATATTTAACTCTATCTCAGCCTCTAAAGGAATAGAATTGAACTGACATAGAGAGATGACCAAGACTGAATTTTACAAATGTGCAAAAAGTAAAACTAATATTTTGTATGAGTATTACGGAGCAACTGAATCATTAGTTCAGAGACAAAGGATATCAATGTGTGGTACAGTCTAATCATAAGGGTAAATATTGTGCTGTGAAAATGGAAATGTAAAAGTAAGAAAGTAAGGTGAGAGAAACCTTATTTTGTGCTGTGATTAAGTTTGGAAAGTTGTGTCCCTCTTATACAAAAAACATCCACTGAATGGATCTCAATTTTATCTAAATTATACATAATGGTGTATCACTGTCAATATGTCAGAGAAAAAGTGACTTCTAAAGAATATGATATTGTATAAAGATTGTAATATTATTAAAATTGTTTAAATGGGAATCATAAGCTCTTATAAAAATTGGAACATATACAACAGCTACTATAATAGAATAAAGGAAATTGAGGGACAAGAAATTGAGATATATGCTAACCTCCAAAATTGTACTGTATAGGAAAAGATGATTAGAGGAAACATAGACTAGGAAGGAGATATATTTGAACCATGAGTGCCCAAACACACATACAATACATGTGCATGTGACATCTACAAAGTTTTATTAAAAAGATAATTTCAAAAAGATTACTTACTCAACACTTTAAATAGCTTCTGAAAAAGTGAATACAGTGTTTTTTCCATTGATTTCTGCTTGATGTCTGTCTTGATGAATGAATTAATACTTCTGGGTGAAGACCCTAAAAACGCTATAGTCAACATGTCTATTAATTATCACAAAAAGTTAATGTTCAATGGAACAATCTTTAGCTGATTATACACAAATTGTCAGATTTTTCACTCACGTTATTATATACGCCTACAGCAAGTAAGTATTTACGTGTGACAAAGACATAGAGCTCTAGACTCACTCGGAGTAGAGGGAGGAAGAGTGGGAGAGGAAGAGGGAAAGAGTCAGAGAAAAGATCTGAAATGTAAGGTAAATAATTTTAAAAGCCTTTAGATGCATATGCATCACTGGACCTCCTTAACGGTCTCACAGGTCTGAAAATGTTACATGCAAAACCACATGCAATCTCTGTCTAAATCTAGGGGAACAGAAAACAAGAAAATCGTGCTCAGCAACACACTGTCAACCCCAGTCAGAAGCGTAGTCTGGGAGCGCTTTGCCAGCTTACTCAGGCTCAGGGGCGCAGTCTTCGGGTTCACGTGCGGGTTTTGGTTGAGATCCCTGGTTTGGAGTCTGTGCAGTTGCGCATCTGAGAGTTCTCTCTGTGCATGTACAGCATTGCTGCTTGGAAATTGTCTTCCCCTGGTCATTATGAAAGCCAGGACGCCCTCCATGGGCCCATACACCTCTTAAAGCACCAAACATTACTCTCAGTACATTCATCCTAACCTTGGACTCAATATGTCGGCCTCGAGCTCAGAGCTCCTCCTTCCTGGATCTCCCAACTGCTGGGACTACAGGAGTGCACCCCCATGCCAGCCTTGATTCTATTTTTTCAAGAAATTGATATTACTTCTTTAAATATTGTCTAGAATTTACCAGTAAAACCATCTCAGCATATGGATTTATGTTTTGGAAGATTATTATTGATTTATTTCCTGATAGATATTTATATTTATATTTCTTTTGCTTTATTTTATGTTTTTATAAACCATATCTTTCAAGAAATTGACCCTTACACTCTTGCCAGATGTATGGTCTAGAGTTCTTCAGAGAACTCACTTGTTTTCTCTTTAATATCCATGTTGATGAGTCCTAAGACCCCCTTTTTTTCAATTATTTGTTTGTTCATTATCATTTTCTTATTTTCCGGTCCATAGGCTTATCAATATTTTGGATCTTTCCAAGAAAGCAAAGATATTTATATTTCTTCCCTATATTCAGCTTCATTGATAATTGTTTGAGGTTTTACTATTTATTTGCATTTGTATCACATTTTTAAAATTTTATTTTCAGCAGTACATGTTTGCCATATGTAATGCCTACATTCACTGTGAGGAGGGGATACAGGTACATAACACATCTTAATTCATTTATCTCCCCTACCTTTCCTTCCCTTCTCTCCAGCTCTTCACTAGGTTTAAATTTCACTTTCTTCTCTAATTCTTGAGTTAGAAGCTTGTATAATTTACTTCTCCTATAAAACATACATTCAATGTAATAGATTTCCTTATTAAAAAGAACTTTAATTGTACCCCACATATATTATTAAGTTGTATGTTCATTAGTTCAAAATATGGACTTCAATTTTTTCTGGAAGCTACTTCCATGACTTGTGTGTTGATTAGGAAGGTGTTATTCAATCTTCATGTATTTGGGGATTTCTAGATACATTTTTGTTAATAATTTTTATTTAATTCCACTTTGGCCTGAAAACACATTTTGTACCATTTAAGTTTTTCCACATATGTTAATGTGTATTTTATGACCCAGAATATGATGTATTTTTAAAATCTTGACTGTAAGCTTGAGGAAAATGTCGGTTTTGATGTTCAGTGGATCACTATATAAATGACAATCAGATCCGGTAGAATGATGACATATTACTTCCTTCTTTACACATATTCTGCCTTATGGACCAACCTCTGCAAGATAGGAAGTCAAATTTCAATTGCAATTGTTCACATCCTCCGCCAGTTCTATCAAGTTGCCCACACCGTTGTTAAATCTGTACATGGGAAAGATTGATAAAGCATTTACAGATGACTAACTCTTTATCATTACATAAGATTGCATTTTTTAAATAATTTTCTATGGTCTAAAGTGCTTTGATAAAATTAACATAGTTCATTGAACTTTGTTTAATTAGGTTGCATACATGCTCTTATAACACTTTTAGTCAATATGTACTTGTATATTTAAAGTGGATTTCTTATGTCCAATACACAGGTAAGTATATAGTGAGTTTTCAGCCACTGAGAAAATGTTATATTTAGTTGGTATATTTAGACAAATTATATTTATATGGTTATAGATACATCTGGGTTAACTAAGATTTACCATGTTTGTAGCTGTTTACTGTTCATTACATTTCAAATCACTTATTTTCTGTAATCAATAGATAATCTATTGAATTTTATTCCTAAAATACCAATTTTAAAGTATGTAAAAACATGAAATAAAATTAGAAAATTATTTGTATTACTGGTTTACATAAAAAATTTAAAAATGGAAAAAAAATTTTATAAGATCAAATATCCTTGATAAAAATAATTGGTTAATTGAGAAATAAAATTTTGTACAAAAAGTAAGGACTATTGTTCAGGCACTATGACTTCATAAGTCAAATTCTGCCAGCATAGGTTGTATTGAAGTTTTTATTTCTCAGAAATCTTGTTTGGAAAGAAAAGACCTACCACTCAGGCACGAATCTGCTTTGTCTTGACACCATATACCAGGGGATCGACCATTGGGGGCACCAAAAGATACACACTTGCAAAGATTATATGCACGCTTGGAGGCACCTTCTTTCCAATGCAGTGGGTTAGGAAGCTAAACAGTGCCAGGGTGTAGGAAACAAGTATAGTGCAAAGGTGGGCAGCACAGGTGCCCAGGGCTTTTGAGCGACCATTCTGGGAAGACAGCTGAAAGACTGCCTGGAGGATTTTGATGTAAGATGTGGCTATGAGACCCAGGTCCAGTATCATCACTGAAAGGGCTACAGAAATCCCATATGCTCTGTTAAGAGAGGTATTTGTGCTGGCCAATTTTACCACAGCCATGTGCTCACAGTAAGCGTGACTGATGATATATTTTGTGTAGTATGGCAACCTCTTAATGAAGTGGACAGGGCAAAACCATAAGCATAGCTCGGCTGGTTCCAGCTAAGCCCATTTTAATGACCCTTGGTGTTGTCAGGGTAGTTGTGTAATGCAGTGGAATGCAGATAGCTACATAGCGATCAAAGGCCATGGCTACTAGGAGGGCTGACTCTATAATGCAGAGTGTGTGGATGAAATACATTTGTGCGAGGCAGACATCAAAGTCAACCCAGTGGGCATCAAGCCACAAGATGCCAAGCATCTTTGGGGCTGTGGAAGTGTCAAGAGCCATGTCATTCATTGCCAGCATGGAAAGGAAGAAATACATAGGCTGATGAAGGCTTGGTTCTAACTTGATGGTAATAATGATTACACTGTTCCCCAGCAGCGTCAGGACATACAGGAGGCAGACAGGAATGCCAACCCAGCAGTGAAACTCTTTCAAGCCAGGAATACCAACCAGAAAAAAAGACGAAAAGTGATAATGTGTAGCATTGTCTGTCATGGTAAAAATAAAGATTGCTTGTTCATATACAAAATACACACGCAAAGCCCGATGTGATGAAATGAGGGTGACCTAGGATTCTTCCAGTGGTCTTATATATGGAGATTCCAACAGCATTCTCCCTTAGCCTCACTGGGGAGCTGCCTCTTCTCCCAAAATTCCATTAGCCTTTAAGTCAATCACTTCACCATTTTGAGGCCCAGTGTCTTCATCTGCATATAAAAAGTGGAAATTAACTTTTTTGTATTCTTTGATTTCCTGTGCATCATTTTACTCCACACTTTGCATTTTTATTATCAATAAATAAACAGACTACTAGTTATAAAATACTCCCATCATTTTCCTACAATTCCTGTGGGTGATGTGATACTGTCTTAGGAAAAGGAGTGCTAACATCTCTTAGGGATTTTTAATCAAGTGTGCGATTGTGTATAGCATTGTACATACAATCAGACATCCAGCAGTTGTACAAAAGGCAATTGTTATCTTCACAGTATATTAGTCCACTGAAAGCTTAATAAAATAATCAAGAGTACACAATAAGAAATTCAAGCATCTAGATAAAACCAGTGTCCTTTAGAATGCTATAAATAACAAACTCCTACTAAACTCTATCTTATTTATTTTAGAACAAATCTTGTACATTTGCAAAACTGAAAGAATATTAGAAGCTTTCCAGTAGGAAAGGAATATCCACTGACTGTAATACTCAGCACATTAAAAATAGAACAAGAGAGTTTATCATGAAAATTGTTAATACACATACTTCCTTTTGTTTTACTTTCTTTTCTTTCTACTCCCTCTCCTTCCTCGTACACTTCCTTGCTTTATTCCTTTTAGAATGGTTTGCCCTCTACAAATTGGCCTTTATATAATAATTAAAATCAGGAATTTATATGAATTCATTAATTTCTCCAATATTATTGATCATATATTTTACACAATAAGTAAAAAGTGTTTTTTCAGAACAATTGAAGAAAAGTTAAATTTATTCAGTGATCATAAAAAGTTACCACACATAACTCATTTCCATGCAAAGTAATTTTTCATTATATATTTTAAAATAAAGTACAACAATAACTTATTTAGTTTGCATAATAACTATGAATATTTTCATTGTTTCAGATATTAAAATTTGGAGATAAATAAACTTAGTTGTAGTGGGATGATTGAACCTGTTCCATGTTCTGCCCTTGATCTACACCCTGTCTGTAGGATTTGGTATTCATTTATTTATCCCATCACATGGCAATGGAAAAAAAAATCAACCAGTGCAGGCTTCAGATCTGAATTCCATAACAATCTTCTTATGTCTTTTGTTTTAAATTTGTGCTTTGGTTTAGATAATTGCTCACTAACCCTCTCTCTAAGAGGTTTCCTAGGGAGTCCTCTGATTGTAATTCTTAAATGTACACACTTGTCTTCCTAACATTCTTTTTTTCTCACAACATCTAAATTGTTTGGCCTTGAATTTCTCACATAGGGAAGTTAAATAAACATTAATGAATATTATAATTGACAATGCTTTTTGTTTGGGTTTCTTAGAAATATCTGTGTGTGAGAAATGGGATGGGACTATTTTGTTATGACACCTGTATTCTCCTGTTATATATGTATACCACTATGTGTGCCACTATATGAAGTGAGAAGTAGAATTTGAGTTAGTTATAAAAAATATTTTAGAGGAGTTACGAATTTCAAAATGTATTGTTCAGATTACAAAAAACAATGAAATAGCAATACAATATTCAAATGTGAACAAGAACTAGCAAGGGTAGGAGGGAGAAAGAAAGGATGGTAAAACAAATGACAAGAAAAAAATGGAAATAAAGCTTTTGTAATTAAGGAGGGGAAAAACGCTTGAAGGGATGGTATAAGAATGGGTGAATAAAAGAATCAAGGTATATCATTTGCAAGTACACATTCCCAGTGATGAATGTGATCATTATATCAAAAATGGATCAATAAATAAAAAGAATGCTATAGAGATTCCCATATCAGAAGTGAATTTTTTAAATCCAGAAATGTATCAAAAATCTAGGGAAATCGAAACTAGGGAAAATTAACTAACAGTATGGATACCTTAAAATAGTCAAAGCTTTTATGTTTAATAAAAATGGTAATTGATACCTTTTGAATCTGTCCATGATGTTCCATAACTATTCTTGCTTTTGCAAGAACCAAAATTTCAAGAAACCAGTAGAGGACTTGTACCACAAGCAAAGCAAAACACCTAAAGATGGAAACAATTTCTAACTAAGAAAATTACTTAAGACAAAAATTAATTATTTTGTGACACAAGAATTTACCTATTAACAAATTATATCTTTTAGTTGTCAATTATTCTTATTGAGGCATTAATACATAAAGATATGAAGTCTTAACCAAAGGACAGTTTTCCTGAAGACATCAAAATGTGTGGCAGAGGGAATCTCAATGACTCCTCCAAGAGCATCATTTACTCTACTGTGTGTTCCTCCCACCTTACTCTTCTGGCAACTTGTCTGAGTCTTCTGTGCTGTTGTGAATAAAATTAATGCGGTCATTCATTAGTTTTACGTGGCAGATACACTACCAGTGAAGGTGAACTTTCACCTTCACCTCCAGACTTTCTGTTCGTTGTGTCAGTTGCTGTGTTTGTTTCTGAAACCTATCAGAGCCATATTTCTTTTCCTACCTGTGCTTGGACATCTTCCCTGCATCTGAGTCTGTTTGCCGAGTTCCTTGTGAAGAACCGTCCAACTCAGAGAGTGAGGTATTTATGGAACATGTGACAGGGTCTACTTTGTGTTATAAATTGACTATATATGGAGGGGCCCAGGGAGGGCGAGTAAGGTTATACTCCAACATTTCCTGTGTTTGGATTCCTAGCTACACAAAGGGAACTATTTTGAAATATTGAGAGCAGGATTCCACTGCTTTGTTTGTTTGTAGCACCAGGGATTGAAAGTAGGGCTTTCAGCAATGCCAAGAAAGCAGGCTCTCTGTGAGCTATTTAAACAACTTCTAGCCATGACTGGATTTGATTTGACAGATGTTATTCTATAACATATTTTCTTTCTTCATATATGGATGTGCTAATATATATGTGAATTTGTGTGAACATACACATGCAAATGGATAGACAAGTAGATATTTTGCTTTTTTATCAACTCTTTCCAGAGATTGTTTTTTGCAAATTTACTTTGGAATATAAAACAAAGGTATTAAAATACTTAAGAATAACAATTTTTGTGTGCTACTTTAATTTTTGAACCAATTAATTTGTTTTCAGGTAGTGAGAACAATGATTGTATCATGCAAATGATAAACGAACTTCCCACCAATAAAAGAGACAAAAAAGAAAGTGTGACTCATGTCTACAGATTCAGTTTGATTCCATAAAATTCTAGTCCATTTTCCCATCTTAAAATGAAAAGCATAAATAAAAGAAGGAAATGCTTCTTAACTTACCGTCTCTTTTTAAAATACTCTACTCAGGAGAGTGTTTCTGAACCTCATTTTACTTTGTTATTTTTCATCTTTTTGCACCTGAACACCACTAATTTAAAGAAACATTTGACTTTTGCCAATGGGAGGGGAACCAGCAGATGGAGAAAAAGGAGAAAAACAGAAGGAATAAAGAATTAATACGTCATGTACAACTACCAGCTCCTTATCAGGGTTGTAATCATTATGAACTGCAAACATGTATTAATAAAATAATAAACATTTAAAAAATCAAAATAAAAAGCATGATAAATAAAAATATACTCTACAGAAAAATAAACTCTTACTTGATCTCATCTTTGATGTCTAAATGTTACTTGGTCGCAAATCCACACAATGTTTTTCTGACATGACTTTTGTCCTTATAATTGCACTTGCATTATTTTTATATTAATAGTTTACTTTAAAATCTACAAACCGTTTCTGCCTCACTAGCTACTCAATATACCCACTTCCTTTCCTGTAGTGATCAACTCCACTAAGCTGTGTATGATCACTCATATTTAGTATTAGTCGCTGTACTTCTGCAAACAAACTTCACCGACTCCATCATGCATGCAGTGTCTTATTTTCCTATCCTCTTGTAACACACAACAGAAATTTCTCCTTCCTAGTTAAGCAGATATTATATCACCTCATGTTTTTTATTAATCAAACTCAAATGTCTTATACCGTTTACTTTTTTCATCTTCTCTGCAACTCGCCAAGATTATACCCAGTTCTTTTGCATCCTCACTTGAATTCTTGAGTATTGCTAGAGAAAAGTAAAAAATATAAAGATTAGTGACATTTATACATTGGTTTTCCTAACCCTGAAATGTGAATAGTAAAGGTAAAATTTACATTTATTATGCTGTCATAAGGATTAAATAACAACATATGCAAAATCCTTTGTCTGCCAGTTAGCCCATAATAAGCACTTCGTAAGTACTAGCTATTATTGTGAAAGACCTTATCACATAGCATTTGGAGTTTCCTATAAATTCTCTATAAATCTTGTGCTATTATCTGGTAGGTGTTAGATCGCCATCTGGAAAATTCACTTGACCTCACAGTGACTTGGCTCCTTAGTAAATATGATGGAGATAATAATAATGACTATCTACCGAAACAGATTATATAAGAATATATTCATATAAGTAAGAAAACACAGCCATCAAAGTGGCAGGAACATAGTGCAATGCTAACTGTTAGACATTTAATTAACCTTCACTTACACTTTTGTCTTCATATAAATCTAGATACTGCTGTGAATTATTAAGAATTATAAGTAATCTGCAAATTCCTGTTCTGCAAACATTCTTAAATGCACATTCACATTTAATACTACCAGAACAGCAGAGAGGAGCATGTCCTCCCTTTTCTCCACTAAGCACACGACACATGCCGAGGACCTGAACTCACTTTAACTACACTACATCAATAGCCTCTGCTCTTGAAAGTTTTACTGCCATGACCATCTACTTCCTTTTAGTCAACTGAGCTGACTTTTACATAAACTAACCTATTCCTCAATAGTCTGATCTCTTACCTAGTCTTACTTTAAAAATTAGAGAACTCCTTACTCCTTATTTACTAAACTATAAACTATAACTATAAACTATAACTCCTTATTTAACTATAAACTACTGAGTTATGGATACAGTGAAACTTTTCTATAGAATATATTAGTACTGCTATAAACTAGTGGAAAGCATCGCTACGTTACTGAATTTTTCTGTATCTATTTATTTTGATGTTTACATTCTTTATGAGACTGCATCAAGAAAAGGAAAAGTAGTAAAGCCAGGTTAAGACCACAATAAATTCCAAAGGAAAAGCACACTTTTGTGCAGCCTCCAGAAATGAATTATTTCACAAACTTTTATACTGCCATTGAAAGTTTTTATCCCCAGAGATGGCCAATACTTTTATGATCATTTCTATATTTGGAACTCTACAAGTCTTCTCTTAAAAAATAAGCTTTCAACTTTAAAACTACTATGAGTTACAAGACTAGAAATTTCTTAGTTTTTTTTAAAGAAAATACCAATGTCATCCATTTTTAACTCCTGAAAATATTTAGTTCCATTTCATAACTATCTAAATAATGCAACTCTAATCTTAATGTCTCTTAAGAGTAGGCGTTCAGATTTCTCGATCTACAAATCATCTGTTTGCACTTGATTTCCAACTACTTTATCTCAGAAACTAACACATAATAAATCAGATATTACTCTCTAAAAGTTCTCAGACAAATATTTTCCACTGCAGTGTCCTGACAAAGCCACTTACCTAGGAATGACTGAAATATAGCAGAGCAGTGTCTTTGAGGCATTGAGAACTCCATGGAGTAGTTGGTATTTATGACTGGCCTGCAGTGGAATGTGGTCATGCTAGTTGTTTTGCCAGGTTCTGGAAGGTCCAGATGTTGTCTGATTATACACACAGGAGAATAAAGGTGGAACAGTCACAATGCGACTATGCAGAAATATTTGGACATGAAAACAGACATAGAGCACTATAAATTCCCCAGCACTCATATGGGAATAAAACTAATCTGTTTTTCCTCTGGAAAACAGTCTCTACAGGAAGTTAGGTGGTGCTGGTTTAGTAGAATGATTAAACGCTTCCTCCAGGGCAACTGCAGAAAAATCAAGAAATTCAAATGAGTTTAGTGGAGACCTACAGTGAAAAAATTTTAAAAGGGCATCTCAGTTTCTATTCTAGAACAACAGCATTCAATTCTAATATATGGCCCAGGAAATAACAATACCAACATCTTAAATTTCAGTATCTTTCATGATCTCTATTTTATTGTTTCTTTGAACTTCAATCACTTTATTATAACACCACTTCCATAAATCCAGGGAGTTTGTGATTCCTGGTGGACATTCTAGTGGGATATAGAAATGTGACCCAGGAAGAATACAGAACGTTAAAAAAGCATGCATAAATTAATATTTGTGTTGCTCAGTAAATTTTGTATTGCACAGTTCCTGGATAGTTATCAGACTCATGAACTACCTAATATTCCAATTCCTTGGCCCACATCCACCTGTCTATTTCTTAGTTCTTCACTTGTTCTTATTTTCCAATTCAGTTTCACTTGTCACACACCGTGGACTGTTTCCCTTGCCTTTTGCCAGGGCTGAAAGTGATCTGAAGTAAATTCAAGCATGGACATAGCGAGGCCATAAAAGAAGGAAATTCATGAATTTGGAATAATTCTGTAAATTGACACAACTAGTTCAACCATCAAGAGAACAACAAGAAACAAGAAACAAGAAAGAGTGCAGAATTTGTTCCTGTGTCCTCACGATAACATAAAATAATGCAAACATTCATGGTCCCATCATAAAGTAGCAATAAAACAGGGCATGTTCTTCACAGTGAATCATGAACTCCTCATCATAACCTTACCAAAATAGCATAACAGAGATAGAAACCAATATGCTGCAAAGTAATTTGTCTAAACTTATTGGTATTAAATCAGGACATTGGAAGTCATTTATTCGAGAACAATGTTTGAAATTCTGGATAAGTTTGCTCACAGTAAGCACGTTCAAATTCACAAGGTAGCTATCCATGGCAAGTAGTGAGAACGAAACCTTACAGTGTAAAATAGTGAAAATAATAGGTCCTAGTTATTTCATTAGGCTTGAAAAACCATGTAGAGGAACAGAAATAAAGGGCACAGCAAATCCTGTCTCTTAAACACATGAAGTGAGGGAAAGAGGAAGGGCAGAATTATTGAAATTATTCCTATACAGGAAGTGAGATAAAGAATGTCTGCTATTAAAGAATGATAGTTCTCAATTCAGGTGCAAGGATGCCTCTGGATAAAATACCCTTCTCAGCTTAGTGGCTCTTATGTGCTTTTCCATTATTTCTGGAGAAACTTATATAGCTTGGAGACTTCATCAAAATCCCCGTCAGGCTGTAATTGTGAGAGCTGTTTTGCTGAAAGGTGTGCATCTGTGTGATATAATTCTATAAGCATTTCTTTTTTTATTATTTTTATTTTTTTCTTTTTAAAGAAAATAAAGCAAAAGAGAACAGAACAAAGCAGATCAGAACAATATAAGCAACACAGCACTTTGCAACAAGACAACCAGATATTAACAGTAGCTACAATGTCTCTTTCTTTGTAATTGTTGAGCATGGCTTCACATACAATAATATCAAACATAACAATAAAGTATAAAACAATTCAAGAGAATGAAATATTTACAGGGTATTTTGAACTGAATAACAGAAAATGAACAATGGCTACTATAATATCTCGTTTTCCATAAAAAATTTGTTTATATTATCACATATATTAAAGTCCAATAAGACACATTAGAGAAACAATAGTAATAGAAGGACAAAAGCATCGTAGGACTTCAAAGCAAGATGATATTAAATCAGCAATGACCGCCATATGTTTTGTTTTCTTCAAAACAGCTGTTCATACCATCACACATAATAAAATCAAACGAAACAGAATAAAACCATTCCAACCAATGAATAAAAACATTATAAGGCTTCAAAGCAATGTAATGGGAAATCATGATTACCATAAAATCTTATGTACTCTTAGCATTTCTTACACTATGGAGACTATATGGTATTTATACTGTGAGTTTGATTCATTTTGCTTATGAGTATGGTCTCAAGTTGCATCCATTTATTTAGAAATATTTCAATGTGATCATTCTTTATAGCTGAGTAGTACTCTATTGTATAAAAATATCCCAACTTTTTTATCCATTCCTCAGCTGATGGGTACTTAGGTTGTTTCCAAGATCTGGCTATTACAAATTGTGCTGCTATAAACATGGGTGCACATATATCACTGTGGTATGATGTTTTCAGTTCTTCTGTGAGTAAGGAATTTTTTTAAGCCAAGTCCAGTTTGAAAAAAAACATTTGAATGAGCCTGAAGAGTCAATGCTTATGAACTGGAAATGTCTCTAAACCAGAGAGAGCAAAATGAGCCAGAATCTAATAAAAAAAAAAAACCTCTAAGACACTAGAAACATGTATGACAGCTCTAATTACATATAGAGATCAGATCAAAAGTTTTGAATAAAGAGACACAATTGTGTGATTTGGAGAGCATTTATTAAAGGCTTATGATTCCCAGTAAAGCTCACATGACAAATACTATCCTTACTGTGTTTGTTTTCAGAGTGTGTCCTCCACTCACCATGTTAATTTTGAACAACACTACATCCTCCTCCTCCAGCTTTCTCCTCACTGCATTCCCAGGCCTGGAACTCGTTCACATTTGGATTTCCATTCCTGTCTGCTGCCTCTACACCATTGCCCTCTTGGGGAACAGCATGATCTTGGTCATCATTGTTACAGAGCAGAGTCTCCACAAACCCAGGTACTATTTCCTCTCCATGCTCTCAGCTGTTGACCTGTGTCTGACCATCACAACCCTTCCCACTGTGCTTGGGGTTCTCTGGTTTCATGCCCGGGAAATCAGTATTAAAGCTTCTCTCGTCCAAATGTTCCTTGTGCACACTTTTTCCTTCCTGGAGTCCTCGGTGTTGGTGGTCATGGCCTTTGACCGCTTCATGGCTATCTTCATGGCTATCTATCAGTACGCTCACAGACGTGATGAGCCTGGTGATAGCACTAACTGTGTTCATACGGCAAGTAGTTTTCTTTTTCCCCTGTGTCATGGCCTTGATCAATGTGTCTTTCCACGGAGGACATGAACTTTCCCACCCATTTTGCTACCATCCAGATGTGATCAAATTCGCATATTCCAAGACTTGGCTCACCAATTTCTGGGGTGAAATTGGCACTGACTTATTGTTCATTCTTTTCTCCTATATCCTGATCCTCCGAACTGTTCTGAGCATTGTGACCCCAAAGAAGCGACAAAAAGCCCTCAGCACTTCCGTCTATCATATCTGCGCTGTTACAGTTTTTTATGTGCCAATGATCAGCCTGTCTTTAGCCCAGCGCCTTTTCAGTTCCACTCCAAGAGTGATCTGTAGCATTTTGGCCAAAATTTATCTGCTGTTACCACCTGTGCTGAACCCCATCATTTACAGCTTGAAGACAAAAGAATCCGCCAGGCCATGATGCAGCTGTTCCAGTTCAAAAGTTTAAGGGGCACCAAAGTGAGAGGACTTGGAGGAAGGTGGGATCTAAGGGGGATAAATTCTAGCACATAATTGTGGTCAAGGAGGGAAGGAATTTGGGACAGTGTCATCCACAGACATTGTGGGGACAGGCTGTTCCAAGTAGATCACAGGAGTGAGAAGAGTAGAAGAACTTTTCCTTGGGTTTCTGAAAGAGATTAAAAAATTATAGCTCAAAACCAAACAAATTGCTTATATGTGTCTCAAAGTTTTAAAACAAATACATGAACTACAGTAAAATCATTTTAATCCATTGGAACAATATATCTGCTCAAGCAATAATTCTTTGACAAGAGACAAATTATAATAATTTTATTTTTATATTTAATTGAGTAAGGCCTGTTTTTCACTGGCATTAAATTTTTATTTTCTCAGGGGAGAGTGCAGATTTTTCCCTGAGCTGGTAAAGGGAAAGTTACATGTGTGTGGAAAGGCATGCAGTTAGAAATTTGTAATTGGGAACTCGGAAAATCCTGCGCTCTGTTTTTCATTCTTAGAGTCACTTTTAGAGAGATGCACTGACAGTAATTCTATCTTAATCAGTTTTCATAGCAACAGTGATACTTTTACAGTTCTAATTGCTGTTCTGTATACTTCCAATATGTCCAATATAAATGTTCATCTTACCTTTTGTTATTTGTTCATTATCTAAATATTCTAATATATTTCTGATTCTGATTCCATAGCTGATTCTGATTCCAAAGTGTAAAATAGAGAAAATAATAGGTCCTAGTTATCTCAGTTGGCTTGAAAAACCATCCAGAGGAGCAGAAACAGATTATGTCTGACTCAGTCTTTTAGTTTTTCAGGGCCGACTTGTCCTTAGGACTGGATCGTTTGTCAAACGCACCTGCTGGTTACACCTCCTTGTTGGGCTGCGTCCACCTCACTGTACTTGTCAATGTAAAGTTTCAGGATGACTTTGCTGCTGCTCAGAAACCTTGACACTATCTTGATTAAGAGCGTTTACTTTGTGACGAAGTAATCTCAGATCCCGAATTGATATGATGCTAGGGGTAATGCTGCATTTTTCTCCCACATATACTTGTGAGATGCTATTTACACTTGGGATAATTGATGCCTGAATCCAGCGCACTTAGCAGGTGTTCTGATTTGAGCACCCCCCTCCCCATGAGTCTCCTACTCCTTGGCAGATAGAAACACAACCGGCCCAAACTACTTTGTTTGCATCAGATTTTTGTAATCTCTGTTTTGGGTGCAACACTGATGGCTTTGTGATCATGTTCTGCTAAAACTACAAAATGCTTTTATCAAATAATTACCAACAGAAGCCACTTATTATTCATAACTAAATAATTTTTCCTTTACATATGTCACTAGTGTTATGCAAACATCCCAAATTATGTAGAGGAGGTCATTATTTTAAATTGAGAAAAACCAGTGCAGAGATCAATATAGTAAGCAGAGCAGTTGGAAATAAATTTCATTTTCCAGTTTCCATGTCAAACACTACAGCCAAAATCATTTTTAATTTTGTGCACTTTGTGGGAAGTTTGCAATTCATTATATCACAATTCAGTATTTTGTATTTCAAGTTTAACTTCTCATATTACTTCCAAATAAGTGTCTCTTTGGGTCTGTCCTCTTTAAGGAAAACAAAAAACAAACAAGCAAGAAAAAACCCAAAGCCAAAAACAACAAGAAAATATGACCATTATGCGAAAGTTGCAGTCCCAACTTGTTTCTTGACATTTTCTGCAGAAAAAAGATTAAGAGAAGATCTCTTTTTTAGACTGACATTCTATTAGTAATCCCGGAATAAAACTACAACCTTCAAATTATTTATGAGATGATTTTACATAAGAATTGGAGGAGTGGAATGGGTCAGAGAAGACTGTCGCAGATTTGGGCATTTAGAAGTCCTGGAAAAAGTTCCTAGGCAGTAGCTGAAGATGGAATGTGGGCTGAGAATAAGACACTTTTCCTGAGACAGTGTCACAGAGTGGCAGAGACTCTGTCCTTGATGGAGCAGCTGTCTCACATCATAGTCTCATCTAAGCATCTGACTATGTCTGCAGCAGTTCTTACAGATATCGAGGGCACTGTGTTACTGTATTTGAGGACCTTAGAAGTTTTTTATAAATCTACTATTCTGTACTAACAGTTCAGAAATTTAAGAGCACTTAGAAAAACTATTCTTTAATATTTTTCTTAGCATCAAAATTAATTGGCCAAATAACCATAAAATGAACTGAAGTGAATATAATCACGGTCACTACTTATTCTACATCATGTGAATGTTCACATGTTATACTTCAGAAATATCGTTGTGTTTGAATACAAAGTAATGTTTCCAAGTCTATATGGGCTTCTTAATGCACAAAAAATTCTAAATTTTATGAGTTTTAGATGATTGCTTGTGGGAGTGTGCAACTGCCCTACTTTTATGATCGGTACCTGAAGCAGTCTTCCTTATATGTGTTAATTTTCTACTACCCTAAATGTAACTTTTCATAACTTCCTCAACATGTAATCTGCTTACTCCATATCAAGAACATTTTTATAGATGTGCTTTGTTTCTATGTGGAAATTGTAAATAAGATATGAATTTGTGTTTTCTTGTAATTTCTAATTATATATTCAATGTATTTGAGTTTTTTCTAATTATCTCACATTTAATATATAATCAAAATTTGTGAATATATGAATAAGTATGAGAAATTATTAAAAAGATAAGGATTGTTCATAACATTGTTGATGAAATATTATGTCTGATTTGCTCTTTTAAAAATTTTTGTTTCACTTGATCAATTTTTACTATGTGACTGTATAGACACAAATACATACACATATTTCAATTAAGATAACTATATAGTTACATGTGCATTTTCCTTATTTTTGTGATTCTTAATAGTCTCCATGAAATCATATTTTACATTAGACTTCACTTCCTCAAGGAAACTTTTAAGTCTCCTTCAAAATGCATAATTTATCCTTCTTTTTATATACCACACTTACCATGCGTTACTCAGTGAAAGTAGTACCTTATTGTTCTCTCCATCTCTATCACACAATTGAAATCAGACCTATCCCTTGTATTCCACTTAATCCTTAACATTTAATATATTACCTAGTAAAATCCACTTAATTGTTAATGTTGGGGTGTATGGGTGAAATGAATATTTTGAATAATATTTTTAACATAGTTTATAATCCAATTTACTACTATTTAACATTTCAACATTGACCTATGTTTGTGTAAGTATACATTTGATAACACCATTGATTATATTCTTAGATTCCTAGAAATATACATTATTAAACTTTGGAGAAAGGAAAATAATTTTGAATCTACTATTGCCTGAATTGTAGAGTTAAGCATCATATGGTCTGGATTTAGATTCAATCTCTGAAAACTTTAGAGCCCCACATCTTTGGGAAGTTGTTAAATATTTTGGAAAACTTTACTATCCTAATGTACAGAACTAGAGTAGATAAAATCTATTTTCTGTGCTCTTCAGAAAGTTAATGTTAAGAGAAGTAAACAGCTCAATGCTTGGCATCTTGTAAATGCTGAATATATCTTATTAGTTTTCAAGTTATAACTATGTAAAACTTATTTATATATCTAATTGCATTTTAACATACTTTTCTGTTGTTACTTCCTTAGAAAATTGTTACCATCCAAAAACTATTTATGTGTTGCAGTTAAGTAAAATTTAGAACTATCTTTGTATTCAATTATTATTTTAATTTACTTATTTGTGTGACAAAATATCAAACATATATTTTAAATATGTTTTTGTTTCTAACAATATTATTTGACTAATGGATTTGCTTTGTTTAATGTTCTCAGATATTTCTTAATTGCATGTTAAATTTTCACATATATGGTGATGTTTAAAAATTTTTTCCTGTTGTGCTTATTAGTTTATTGAACAAATCATACAATTTTACATCTTTTAATAATTTTATGATTATACTGACTATCTAAGTTTTTATTATTTTTTTTATTTTGAAGATAATAAAACCAAGTGAGGTAAAACAAAATGGGTTCAGTCCAAACAAAAGGATGGCCATAGTACATGATTTAAAACCAAAATAAAAGGTGATCAACAATGATTACAACATGCCTCTTGTTATCTTCAAAAGAATTGCTCACATCATTAGGCATAATAAAATTGAACAAAACAGTACAGAACAAAATCAATGGAAAAGAAACTTTGGAGACATTATAGGACTTCAAAAGAAGATAATAGTCAAACCAGAATGAGTATCATAGTGAATCTTATTGCCTTTAAAGTAGTTGCCTATACTCTCAGACTTGATACTATCAAACATAATGATTCGAATAAGACCAGTCAAGACAAGACAGCAATCAAATAAAACAGTTTCAAATAAAATCAGTCAAAACAAGACAGTGAAAGCAATACAGGGCTTCAAATTAAGTTAATAGGAAATCAAAAATGGTTACCATAGTATATCCTGCTATCTTTGGAATGGCTGTCCATGCCATTAAATCTAGTACAAGTAGACTAACTGGAACAGAATATAACCAAACTAAACAGAGGGATGAAAATAATATAGGCTTCAAATCATGATACAAAATTAACAATGTTCTCTGCCTTCTCTTTTTAGACAATTCCTCCTCTTTTACTTTCACAGGGTGCATTGCACATTTTGTATCCCATTAACTCCTTTAGTTTTTAGATTAGGGAGGGAACCTGCTATTCACCTAAGTGATTCTGAACCTTTCTACTCCTAAACATGATCTCAAGTTGTGCCCATTTACCTACAGAAGCCTTAAAGTTTTCCTTCCTTATAGCTGAGTAATTCTCCATTGAATAAAAGTGTCGTGTCTTCCCAATTTGCAGCTGATGGGCAAGCTGATGGGCACTCCCACTTTTTTCTGGTTTCCTATCACAGAGAGCATTGTTTTCTCATCTTTCATTTTCAGTCTATAAACCCTCTTTCATGTTAACTGTGTTTCTTATATAGAGCATATTGATGGATGCTATCTCCTCACCAACTCTGCCTATGTTTCTTTTTATTAGTGTATCGAGGCCACCCATGTTAGCGATTATGGCCAACCTTCTCTGCCTCATCTCTGCCATTCTATTTTTCTGCCATTGGTTGTCTACTGTTGCCCTTCATTCCACTGTCTGCCCTGTTCTGTGAGCCTCCTCTGCCACTGTTCCTGAAACCATGGTCTTTTCTCTCTCTCTCTAGAATGTCCTTTAGTATTTTCTTTGTTTTGGTGGTCATGAACTCCCCCAGTTTCTCTTTGTCATGGAAGCATCTTGTTTCTCCATTAATTTTGAAAGATAGTTTTGCAGGGTACATCAAAACTGTGACCATGCATCTCTGGATTCCATTGGCACTTCTCATACAGTGGAACTGGCTCTGGTGACAGCGCCTCTGGCTTCCACCTTCTGTTTAAGTTTTCCTCTTCTTTTCTTTTCTTTCTTTCTTTCTTTTTTTAATTATCTCTGTGGGTTTCAATTTTCACTGTAGTTTCTTTCTGGGTTAAGGGGACCCATTTCTTTCCTTCTTTTCTTCCCTATGATGCCATATTCCAGCATCTGGGCTGTGTCTCTCAGAGAGGCTGTTTACTCTGCTGCTTACTGTTCTGCCAACTTTCCAGAATAGCCCAGTTTTTAATTACTTATATCCCAGATTCTACAGTATATTCAATTTTATCATTATTTTGACAAGTACAAAAAATGTTATTCCAAAATTAAGGAGAAACTATGAAATATGAGTGATAATTCTACAAAGACTAGTTTTTTTATCAAATTCACCCTTCTGATCCAGAAGCAAAATTTATTGTCATTTTATGGCTTAGTCATTCCTGCCTGAATCACAGCTGAATTTCTGAATTTGGGTGAGCACCAAAAGAAGCATAGACATTTCTTCTTATACCTTTTTTGGTGATGTTTGCATCTTCATTGATTTAATGGTGAATCAATCATACTTTGAAGGCAGATTGATTTAAAATTACTAGCTACTCCTCATGATTTGGACAGTAGGACTTTCTATTATTCTAGATGCTTATGGCCCTTATAATTTATTATCACATTTTAAGCTGCCAAAGTTAGTGGGTTTTCTTTTGGAGGGGCGTTCTGTTCCACCTGTCTCCCTCAAATAAGTTAGGAAATGTGTCAGTCTACTAGCCACATGTCAATTTATAAGCACTGTGGAAATACTAGAGCTATGCCAATAATTTTAGTTTATACAATTTTTTTCAAAATAATGAAAACAAAAAACATTAGGAAGAACAGACTGACCTAAGTATTATAAGAAAATATTTGGTTAATAAATCTTTTGGTTCATTAAGAAAGAACAAACAAGAGACAACCAAGGTATTCCTTCATTTCCTTGTTAGGTAGTTATCTACGACAATTGAAAATTGTATTTGAATTCACTTGGGAATGTAAAATATAAGACTATTTAGCCAACAGAGAAAAACATTTTCAAAATTGTTCTTTGTAGCAAAAATAATATTAATTGTTCAACCTATACAAGCAGTAAAGCATTCATATCTGTTAGTAATAGTTTTCTCTCAATTCATGTACAAAATGCTACAGATTGGCTTATTCCAAACACTAATTCTTATACCTTTGTCTAGTAATAAATGGTCATTAATAAAACATAAACCATGAAGAAAGGAATTCTATAAAACTTCATTTGAGGAACCCAATCGTCATTAGGTGTTTATCTTTTAAAAATACAGAGTCGTACATACATACACAAAACTTCATATTGCGTACTATGTTTTTACAATGTTAATATTATTTCGAGCTTGTTTAGTGTAATTGACTATATCACAATGTAAAATACTTAATGCTCTAACAACCACAAAAACTATTAATTTATAACAGATATTTTACAGCACATAATAAATATTAGCATTTCCTTTAAATTATTGTACATATGTTATTGTCTTTCTTGTTACTCATAACACAAGAACCCCTCCTTTTCCATATAGCAGATATGACATCTTGCATCTCTTGAATATTTTAAAGAAAAAATAACGTTTTATTAAAAAATGTTACCGAGTTTAATATCAAAACTCAAGAATACAAAAGCTCTAAAGGTAATAGAATTACTGGTCATTCCTATTTGATTACTAGGAGATGATTACTAATCCACTCTTACTTGAGAGTAAACTTTTACTAAGGTAGGAAATCAGGAATTCCTACAAAATTCCTGACATCCCTCAAAAACTACAGCATAGCTCAGAAAAAAAATTATCATTACACACTGTAACCTTCCACTTCTTTGTTATTCATTATTTGGAGGGACAGGATCTATTTCCACATGTACAGTACTTAACTTTTGTGTTATAAACTAAAATGTCCTGAACAATGACTTAATTCATAATGCACAGAATTGTTCCTACCCATGCTCATGTCAGTTCTAGGTTTCCAGACCCAATTATGTACCCAGACCATAGCTTGTATTGAATATAAAGACGATTAAGAAAGATAATGAATAACTATAACAGTTGCTTAGACAGGTATTCTTTTCTTCCCTGCCAGCTTGGTTGACCCTCCCTTATATTTTCCCCATAACTTTACTTTAGACCCAGTTTCCCCGGAACTTTCTGCCAAATTTCCCTTGTCTTCACACAATACACAATGGGGTTCATCAGAGGTGGCACTAGCAAGAATATATCAGCAATGAGGATCACGGCAGGTGGAGACTTGTGCTTGCCAAAGCGGTGCATGGATGCTAAAGCAATGAACGGCACATAGAAGATGAGGACAGCACAGATGTGTGAGACACAGGTGTTGAGGGCTTTGAGTTGCTCCTTGTGGGATCCAATTCCCATCACTGTTTTCAGGATGAACACATAGGACGCAGCGATGAACACACTGTCTGACATCATGCAAAGGGCAACAAAAAAACCATAGAAAAAGTTGACTGTGTTGTCAGAACAGGCCAACTTCATGACATCTTGGTGAAGGCAATATGAGTGAGAAAGTCGGCTTTTCCTGCAGTATGTTAATCTTTTTAGAGTGAAAGGAAATGGTAGCACCAAGAGTATGCTTTTGATGAGAAACGCCAGCCCTGTTTTGGCTACCCTGGCACTAGTGAGAATAGAGCTATATCTCAAAGGGTTGCGTATGGCCAAAAAGCGGTCAAAAGACATGATCAGGAGCACTGAGGACTCCATATATGTGAATCCATGGATAAAAAACTCTTGAGCAAAGCAGGCATTTGGGGAGATTCCAGTGGCATTGAACACAAAAATCTGCAGCATAGTAGGGAGGGAAGAAAGGGACAGACCCAGGTCAGAAAAAGCCAACATAGAAAGGAAATAGTACATGGGTGCATGGAGTGAGGGTTCAGTCCCAATCACAAAGAGGACGGTGCAGTTTCCCAGGATGGCCACCAGGTACATGAGGCAGATGGGAAGGGAGAGCCATCCGTGAACATGCTCCAGACCTGGGATTCCAATCAGGAAGAAGGTGGTGATCTCGATTTCAGAAGAATTGAGAACATGCATGATGAGTCAGCTCCAAAGTATTTATGACACTTTGTGAATGTGTTTATTTCCTTCTTTTAGCATGTTTTTTTTCCAGAGAAATAAAGTACAATTTTGAATAATTTCAATGCCATGAAATAAAAGAATGTTTCTTCATTTGTCAAGAAAGTAAGCAAGAAGGCCAGGTTGGGGTGCTACGTCTACTGAGACCCAATCCACCATGTGGAGTTTCCTTTAAGATTATGTTGTCTGATACGCAGTTGCCGTACCAAGTACTCAGTATTCCTGAAAGTATATTATTCATGCCAGTCTTAAAGTTTGCAGCAGAAGAATTTAAGGTTTCTACAGCAACAAGAGTAATTATTATCCATGATAGATTAGGAATAAATCCTGCAACTATTGCAGGAAATGTTTTTCTAGAGCATGGTTCAGAACTGTGAGTTATCCCAAGAAACTTTGTTGGAAGTTCCTAATATCTGCTACTGAGCACATACAATTGCCTTTCAGGAAAATAATTGCCATTTTTATTTTGGTTGTAAAAGTGAAATCAGGTATTTAACATTAAATATAAACACTATGAGTCAATGAAACAATGAAGGGTGGTTGTATCTTCCTCTTGTGCATATTCTTCATGAGAAGAGGAAGTGGGTATGAATGGAAAGTGTCACCAACCCAGGAAGTCTAACTACCACAGTAATTGGCTGCTGCCTCAGAACACAAGTAGGGAATTCATTTGTACCAAATAGTCATGTGACTACTTTTTATCTGGAAGGTAATTCCTAGAATTTTTCTGAGTATATTTGAAAAATTAAAATTTCCTAAGTGTTACATAATTGTCTTTGATTTAAAAATGTAGAAGATTCAAATATAGATCATAGATGGCAGTTTTCTTGATGATATCTTATAGTCATATATAATTTGATTCTTAAATATATATATTATGATAAATGTAAGACATATCAATGAATGCTAATCTTTGTCATTAATATTTTATGTTTTCAGAATGTCTTATAAATTTTAATTGAATATCAAAGAACAAAACATTAATTTCTTGCTCTATTATGTGCATAAACTAATGCCACATATCAAATAGTTTTAACAGTGTTCTCACAGAATGTAATAGTTTTCATTGTGAATCGGAGTGCCCAATAAGGTAGAAGAACTCTTTGCAGAGCTATGCATTTCTTTAGAGTTTTATATCTCTTTATTTGTTTCTTAATGCAATATTTTAATGACAGAAACCTCCAAGAAATGACTCTATTTAAATATATTATTTCTGGAGAGCATTCTGAAAGAATATTGTTACAGTGAACAACTGAAGTGTACCACAAAGCTTAAGGAATTATTGATCAGAAATGCCAATCAGTTATAATCTTTCAAGACATAACATTTGAGGAAGCACTAACATTAGTCCCCAAGTGCTAACAAGCCAGGAGGGAAGGAGGGAAAGGCCAGATGATCAGGTTGTGGCAGAGAGGAGTGAGCAGCAAGGACCACAGTAAAGGGTTGCAGAAAACTGCTCACTGGGAATGCACCAGGTGGGACAGAACTGGGCAGAGTGTGAGAAAAACTGAAATAGAAAGTAAAATACTTGACATAGTATGAGAAAGCAAAGTGTATTTCTTGACCACATTCAGACTTAAAAGGGCCCATTATGAGTATTCAAAAAAGTGTCCTTAACAAAGCACTGTGTCGGTGCTTACAGAGGAGATCAGTATCTGTGCACACTTTAAAGGAGAATTGAAGGCTCACAGTGGTTCAGAATCAGTGCTTGACCTACTGTATTATAAAGGCTTAACTCTCTAGAGCATGGTTTTTTCTGCCCAGTTCTTTTTAGAGCTGGATATGTAGGCATTCAATGAGTAATCCCCAGTTTATTCATGAATAAACACTCTAAGACAAAAAGAAAAATGTGACATGCCTTCTAAACAGAACATAGACTCAGATAATGTTTACTGGCAAGGAGAATGGAGAAGAACTAATATTGTAGGCACTGTCTTGACCAGTCCTATGACTGTTTTGCTCTTAACTTTTAAAAAAGCCCACATAAAGAGCAGTAGATGGCAAAGAGTTGTGGAAAGTGTTCACAGATGATTCAATTAACATGAATTTTTCTTTTCTTTTTTTTTAACCTGGATTGAACGCATTACCTTGCACTTACCAGACAGATGCTTACACCACTGAGCTAAGTCTCCAGCCCAGCTATGAATGTTTGACAGTTTTTTCATTTGTTGAATTAAATTTATCAAGGATAATGAATCATTAAGATATGAAAAGCAGGGTCGAGGATATAGCTCAGCGGTACAGCGACTGCCTGTCAAGCAAGAGGTCCTCAGTTTGATCCCAGTACAAAATGTATATATATATATATGTGTGTGTGTGTGTGTGTGTGTTTGTGTGTGTGTGTGTGTGTGTGTGTGCGTGCACACATGCAAAACATTCAAATGTTTCTTCCTTGGCAAAACAATATCAGAGTTTCTTTGAGAGACTGGGCTTTGGCAGAGGACTTGATGAGTGAGAACAAGGACACAGACTTTGTACTTGATCAGTCTTCATGAGTCATTAAGGACAAATTCCGTCTTCTAGAGGAGCTGATGGCTGCAAAATGGATAAAGCAGTGGTAATGTCACGATCTGAAATTTAGCCACTCTGTCACTTCTACAGTGCAGAGGTCCTTTAGGGCAGTTACTGGTCTTTAACAGTTCTCAGCAAGGGGACTCGGCAGCAGCTGCTCCTAGAAGTCTTCCCTTGTGATCACCACAACCAGGGTCTATGTGCCCTTACTGTATTTTATTTCACTGCAATTATATTACAGAACTTCTACGATCTTGTGGTTTTCTGTTTACCTGTCTGCTTCCACCATAGACAATGAAATCATTAAAAACAGCCTGTACCATAATGATCGCAATATTTTCATCACAAAGGAAAATTCCTGGCAAATAGTGTCCATTCAAACATTATTAACACAATCACATGAAACTGAATTTTCATTTAAGTGAATTTAGAATTACTTTCTGTTGCTGAGTGGGTGATGAGTGTTTTCCTTAGGGTTAGATTTAGTTTAAAAGAGTATTATTTATAAGATATTGAAGTAGTTGAATTTGAACATAACAAATGACATACATGTAAAAATATAACTCCAATATTGTCCTCAGACTTTATAGATATTATTTGAAACAAACACATCCATAAATAAAGTCATTTTTCAAGCCCATTTTTGACAAAATTGCACAAAATGAGAGACATAAAGGGCAGTGAAGATTGATAGTAACAAATCCAGTATATGAAGCCAAACTTGAACCAGTAAAAGCAAAGGTGTATTATCAATATCTGCTTAGTCAGATCAGTATGTGAGGAAGATAAGAGATGGCTTGGATCTTAGCAAAGTGACAGTAGAAAAAACAGACTGGATGTAATTTTTAAATGGGAACCAAAAAAATTAGATGAAGAACTCTTAAAAATATAGATTTATCTGAGGACTCTCTTGGCCTTATTGATGAAAAGCAGATTATAAAGTTGGACAATAACTGTGAAGATAAGCAATGAGGTTGGAAAATCCCTACATCAGTCTGAAACACAATAAGCTTTCTATTAGCAATAGTTATAATCAAATGGCTCCAGTGCATTTATTTTCAAGTCTAATGCCTTACTTAGCTACAGTATTCAAATACTTTTAAATAAATTGACTTTCTTGAGAGAAAAACTTAGATTTGACTTCCAACAAAAGTTAAAATTCAGGAATGTTCTTTCTTAGATGATACCTTATATCTCTATATTAATAGTTTGACTTAATTTTCAGAGCATCCTTATGAGGGAGTTACTATGGCTAATTTTGTTTTTTAAATTAAGAAGAAGGTAAATAACTAGTAGGTGAGAAGCTGGAATTAAAATCTGAGTCTGTTCCACTGCCCTGCTGAATGCCAAGTAGTACTCTATCTTCTGTTATACGCTTTCCAAACGTATAATAACTCATTTGGTATAACTAGGTTTTTCTTTTTTTCTTATTTTAAGGTTCTTCTTCCTATACCTTTAAATCATCACATCATTTTACCTGCCTTTTCTTCCAAGACTGAGGCTTTTCTTCTCATTCTTGTCTTGTGACTGAGACTTACTCATGAGCTCAGCTCTGGACCTGCGATGTCTGCTTTTCTATTCTTTGCTTAGGGGGATGAATTTTACTCTCCTTCCAGATGAGTTGCTGTTTCCTAATCTCTATCATGTGCAAAGTTCTGAGTCTGCCTTTAATTTTTTCTAACTGTGAATTAAGAATGGATGATTTCTGAGATGGTAATAGATGTAGAGTGTCAGTGCCAAGAAATGGCTAAAAGGAGACTTAGTTCCTTTTCAATTTTCATAGCTGAGTCTCTAAGTTAAACGTTCCTATTGTCAGGCAAACAACTCCAAGATAATCTGATTTCATTCATCAGTGTTTGCTTGCTTTTAAATGTTTGTTTCTTTTCCCATCTAAGCTACTCCTACGCCAAGAGTTTGAAGCTTCTGTTATAATCATCCTTATTTACAGTCCTATGTTATTCTCAGCTTTTACAACATTCACATTTCAGGTACACTTTAGGAGTTAAAGCCATGATAAAGGTAAATAGTATGTTATGATCCATTTCACTTACCATTTAACCCAACAAGGAAACAGAAATGTGTTTAGGCTAGACTCTTCTCAGCTTTAGTGTGGCATATCTGCTGGCCAAGACTTAAATCTGCAGACCACAGATTTCTTGAGGAGTCCCCTGAGTTTTGCTCTCATGAGGCATCAATTCCTTAAGACCAATTACCTTTGTTAAACAACTAATTTTTATCAATCAATCTGGAAAGCTCCAGAATCAGGTCTTGTTTAAGACCATAGTTTTAACTCATTGGTTCCCATAGGCCAAGAAACAGACCAGAATGGATAGAAATATTTGGAGAAATGAGCACCTCAGAGTCAACCCACCCCAGAGATTAGGAAAGGTTGCTGAGAATACTAAAAAGTGGTTAAAACTCAAAGAGATTGGTATATTACTTTAGATTGACATTTCTTTGTTTCCAACAGTCAAGGAATTAGTCAGAAATACATTTTGCAGCTATCTAGCACAGTATGTGATAGGAGCATGGTCATATGTCTCTTGTTCAATTGTTTGTTTGAAATCTTTCTCCATATGAAATGATGCAACGTGAGAGCTTATAATGGTGGACTGAATTCTCTGTAAACAGCAGGATATGAAACTTACTAGAAACAATAGAAAAATAAACCCATAGCCATCATATCAATCAACTCTCATAAAGTTGATTTGCTCCTCTTCTATGGTAGAGTAACAGTCTATCAAGTGGCCATTCCTTTCTTAAAGGGTAATATTACATTAGAGGACTGGGGTTGATTCAAATAGTGGTGATTTTATGTGTGGTAGGAATGAAACTTAGGTCATCCTTGCTGAGTGAGAATCTATGCTTTGGGTCCATGAAGAGAATGTATCTTTGCCTCTGTGGCTGTTTTCTTCAAGTGTCCATTGCCCCAACAAAGAGATGCCTTATGTCAGAAACTAGCTGATACCAATTGCCAGATCCATTCTGTTTACTTGTTAGTTTAGCTCTTTCCCATGTTGTATAGAAAATGATGAATAATGATCTACAATATAATGATCTTTGAATTTTGTTCTTACTTCTATAGAACCATACCTGTGCCATTTTGTCTCTCCTTGCCCCTAGTGCTTGAATCTTTTTCTTTCTCTTTGCAGGAGACTGGCCAATCAGCCCTTGGTTTGCCAATGAGTTTCTTTTGTGTATATTTATACATAGGGCCACTGATTTTATTTACCAAAAGGATGACCAGAACCACTGATTGAAGATCTTCCAATTAAGATAATTTCTTCTAAATATCATCTTTCACAGCTACATTATATAGGATCAGTACCATATCTACTGTTTATTTCCGCTATACCAAGTTTACCTATCCAGAAAATAGCTTGACCTTTCTCCTTCTCCAGCAGCTGGTCTTAAGAATTGATTCACGTGGCTACAGTAATGAGCTGAGGAAAGACACCATTACAAGAGCGGTTCATTCACATCTATGGAGTCTGAATCATCTTCTTGTGAATTTCTAGTTATGCCTGGTGTCCCCAATTTGACTTAGACAAAATATTACTCTTTCTTGGGTTGGCTTAGCATTTCAAGTTTGGACTGTACTACCTCCACAAACCCAATAGGCCATTAAATATTCTGCCTCCTTTTAATGGTCAAAGGTCAAAAATGTGTGGTTTTGTTTTCAGAAAGATGGCTTTAGTCGTGCCTATATCATTGGGTCAGTAAAACTCTCACTAATGCTGTGGGTCTTTGCATTTGAGTTTTTTATCTCTACCGTCTCCTACCTCTGTGGCACAGTGTCTTGCTAAGATCCCCAAGATACTTCCAGTTCATGCATATGCTGCCTGCACTTCATGCATATACAGCTTTCGAAAAAGAGCAATGTAAATGATGTAGTGTTTTAATTTTATATTTTACTTGTTCATTACTGACATAGGAAAAAATTGGTTTTTGTATATTAACTTTGAAAGATAAACCTTGCTATAACCCATGATGAGTTTTAGGAATTTATTTATTCTTCCTGGTTTTCTGCATAGACAATCCTGTCAACTGAAAACAATACAATTTTATTTTTCATCTCAGTTTGCTTCTTATTTTCTTTTATGTGGAAATAGAACACACTCTTGCTTTGTGCCTGGTGTCAGTGAAAAGCTTTGGATTTCTCACCATAAAATTATGATATTAGCTGTAGATTTTTCAGTAGATATTTTGTCAATGTAAGGAAGTTCTTTATTTCTAACTTACTATGACAAGTGTATGCTTTTGTTCTGAGAAGATTGTCGATTAATTTCTTTCAGGTTTTACAGATGCCATCTTGTCATAAAAATAAATAATAATGTTTATTTCAATATTCATCTAATAACATTTGCAAAAATAGATTATAAGAAATATATGGAATCACTGGAAAACAGCTTTATGCTTTGTAAAGAATTTTCTTGAATATTTGATGCTCGCATATCACCATCTCCATTATTCAAATGATTAAACTGAGGTAAAGAAAAGTCAGGTGCTGTGGGTTAGAATTGGGTCTAAATTCAGCATATATGTACATCATATCAAACTTTCTCATGAAATCTGTTTACCAGGGCTTCACAATTTGTCTGTTAATTCCCAAGGGAATCTGGGTACCAAAGAATTAAGGTCCCAGGCCAGATGTTTTCTGCACAAACTTACTGGGCATTCCCAGAAGATGATTTTTTAAATTCTCAGAAGTCTGTAGTCTAAGAAAAACTGAAGTAAATAGTATTTAGATGAAGTGGAGGTGTTTTCTTTCAAGGACTAGAGCGTCTGGTTCAGGTAAGTGCAAGGAGCTAAAATTTCCTTCAGAAACCTAAACTTAGTTTTGTTGTACTGCCTATAACTTAATAAATGACTGTAATGTGGAAGAGAAAGTGACTTTGAGGGATGTGGAGGGGGTGTGCATAGAGAAGATGTCATGGTCTGCAAATTAAGTAGAAAGATCAGTTACCATCTTCAAAATATACATGCCCTCAGTTTGAAATTATGTGGTGGGAAATGATTAAGATGATCAAAATGCTCAATGATTTTTTGTTCAGATTAACAGGTGAAGCTCCATTTATAGGCTGTCTAATTTTTTTTCAGTAAGTATTACTTAGAAAAAATAAAATGTATCAATTCAGTGATGCTTGTCATTTATAATGTTTTTCATATTTATCCTGCAAAGATTTACGAAACATAATATTAGCTCACTTTCAAATTTCAGCTGAGAGGAAATAAATTAATTGCAAACATGTTCCATGTTTGCTATGGAAAACATGATTTTTTTCTGATGCAATTTGTAAATTAAAGCTTATAAATGAAGTTAACAAGTCCTAGTAGCTCTAGTCTTCCATGGATTTTCCTTCATCATTTACATTTTCACTATTTTAAAAAAATTAACTTGTATAGGAAAATGGATGCAAATTCAAAACATACACATTAGTGAAATAAGTGACACACGTAAACATTGTATTGTTTCATTAGTGTGAGAAACTGAAAGAAAAAAAATAAGTACCTATGTCTGTATATATATATAGGGGTGTGCATATAAAAATAGTTGAGATAGTTATACTCCTGATTTTTCTCAGCTCACTAAAGAGAAAAGATTTGTGCTGGTGTTATTTGGACAATTGAATGCACATATCTTGTTCTCTGGGTGAATGTTTTGGGGATGACAGTACACAATGACTATTCCATTGTTCCCCCTGATTGGTGTGTTTCAAAATTTTGGTTTTTTTTTTATTATACATCTTTATTTTTTATTTTTGTCCTTGAAAAAGTGGATTCGGAAAAAAATTTGGCAGTATTAATTTTGTAATTAATTTTTTTATTTATGAGTTTATTCTGAAGTCATACTCAATATGGAGAAAATTTGTGTTGGTTATCTTAGATATTTGTATTTCTGGTAATTTATGCTGTTTATTTCACATTGGGTCACATTGAAACCTAAAACCATAGCTAGAAGTTCCAAAGATGCATGTCTAGTCTCTGAAAATACAAAAAGTGAGCTTTTAAAAATGTTAATCATAAGTGTAAAATCTTGTTTAATTTACTATGTAGGTCGATTCTTAATGTTTGCATTTCAAAAGTAAATTGAGTGGCTTAGATTTTTTAAATTTAGAATTTCTTTAAAAAGGTGGTCATAGTGATTAGAAATAAAATAATCCAGTCCAGATAGATAAAATGAACATGCATGTCATACTACTATACAGCTTTAAATTGTACCTTGAAAAAATAACTGCCTAACCTAGGAAATATCACATAGAATGCAGGAGTAGATGCATGAAGAAATAAGGTTATCTAACTCGGAAAAGTATATTCAGTGGTTTACTTCTCTCATACATTCTGTTAGTAAGTATTGCATAATCAATATTTATATTTACAGATATTGGTTTGTAACTTGGTACACTGAGGTCTGTTTGACACTATAAATATCCATAAACATCAAAATCTACTGAAATTATATTAATTTTGCATATCAAACATGATGTGTGTATAGGTAGAATAACTTGAAACCCATCAAAGAAGTGACAAGCATGCACACAAAATATTCAGTTAATTTTTACACATTTCTTGATAGAATGCATGTATTTATTCTTCTGTGATTGTGTGCATAATAAACACTTAGCTCCTCTTAGATTTAAGAGAAATTGGTCAATGAATTTACTCTCTTCTATGTACATGGCTCCCAGGCTTTCTTGGGATGGGCTGGTGATTTGAGCCTGCCTTTTGGTCTTTCCTTTTGTCATTTTTCTTTATTTCCTTGGTTTGAGTGGTGTTCCAAAGCTTCCTCTGCGTGTGTCGCAAATCTCCTACTGCACCCTCAGCTACTGGAGCAGTCTCACCTCCTCTGCAGGTACTTGGCTCCCTAAATTTAGAGGGGGAAGCAGGGTGTGGAGAACTGGGGCCAGAGAAACCCTGGGGCACAATCCCCTGTCTTAGGGGTGTGGATATAAACTCAACCACTGGCAGCCCTGGTCTCAAGCTGTCCCCAGGCCAGCCCAATTGAGCCCAGAGTTCTCATGCAAGGTTTCTGCCTCCTGGACTGAAACAAGACCTCTGAGCGTGGTTGACTGAGGCCCTGCAATCTGCTGGACCCAGTCCAGTGTCCCAGTAGCTCCCTAGAAGCTCAAAAGCCAGAATGTAGATCTCCAACTTTCCCCAGGTCACCAGAACTCACCTGGGGCAACTCCACCCCTCTGTAGATTCTTGGCTCTCTTAATTGAGATGCAGAAGCTGGGCATGGAGAACTGGGGCCAGCAGAGCCCCAGGGCACAATCCCCTGTCCTATGGGTGTGGATATGAACTCAACAGCTGGCAGTGCTGGTCTCAAGGTTGTCCCCAGGCCAGCCCAATTGAGCCCAGAGTCCTCACACAAGGATCCTGCCTCCTGGACTGAAACCAGGCCACTATATGTGGTTGACTGAGGCCCTGCAATCTCTGGACCCAGTCCAGCATCCTGGTAGCTCCCCAGAAACTCAAAAGCCTGAACGTAGGTCTCCAGCTTTCCCCAGGTCCCCAAAACTCACCTGGGGCAAACTCCAAACCTCTGTAGATTCTTGGCTCTCTTAATTGAAATGCAGAAGCTGGGCATGGAGAACTGAGGCAGGCAGAGCCCCTGGGGCACAATCCCCTGTCCTGGGGCAAACTCCACCCCTCTCAATGAATTTACTCTCTAGCATTACTTTTTAATGTTTATCAAGTATTTTCAGAAATAAGTGTATCAGACTATTACTGGAAATTTTCACCCATGAAATTAGGAATTTTTTGGCAAATAATACTGTTTACAAAAAAGTTCATGGTATCTCTATTGATTCCATTAAAACAAATTTAATATTTTTTCTATATGTGATCAAAAAATGTGAAAAACTACCAATTTAGGATAAATTTTGAGAATGAACTTTGTTATGTTGCAAAATATGAATATATTTAACAATATAAAAGATAAAAATAAAATTTAAAAACATTTTTAAAATTAAAATAAAAAATATGGTATTTTTGGAAGATTTCAGTTAATGAACATGCCAAATACTCTCATGCACATGGCATATGAAAGATTTCCCTAACATGAGACTGAATTTTATCCAAGATTATAACTGCTGTTTGTTGATGTGATTGCAGATCTGGCTAAAGAGCTCATATTCCCACTCCTCATTGCTTGTTGTTAACAACTCAGAGGTCAAGCTTTTCCTTCTGATTGGAATCCCAGGACTGGACTATGCCCATGTGTGAATTTCCATCCCCATCTGCCTCATGTACCTTGCTGCTATCATGGGCAACTGCATCATCCTCTTTATCATAAGGACAGAGCCCTCACTTCATGAGCCCATGTATTACTTCCTTGCCATGTTGGCTGTCTCTGATATGGGTTTGTCCCTCTCCTCTCTTCCTACCATGCTAAGGGTCTTCTTGTTCAACGCCATATGAATTTCACTCAATGCCTGTTTTGCTCAAGAATTCTTCATCCATGGATTTACTGTGATGGAATCCTCTGTGCTCCTAATCATGTCTTTGGATTGCTTTCTTGCCATCCACAATCCTCTGAGATACAGTTCTATCCTCACTAACAAGAGAGTTGCTAAAATGGAACTCACCTTAGCCATTAGGAGCATCATTTTAGTACTTCCACTCCCTTTTATTCTAAGTAGATTAATATATTGTCAAAAGAATCTCCTTTCTCACTCATATTGTCTTCATCAGGATATCATGAAACTGGCCTGCTTTGACAACAAGATCAATTTTATCTATGGCTTCTTTGTTGCTCTCTGCACTATGCTGGACCTGGCATTGATTTCTGTGTCTTATGTGCTGATCTTGAAGACTGTACTCAGCATTGCATCCCTGAGCAAAAGGCTGAAGGTCCTAAATACCTGCGTCTCCCACATCTGTGCTGTGCTCATCTTCTATGTGCCTATTGTCACCCTAGCTTCCATCCATCGTTTTGCTAAGCACAAAAACCCCCTTGTTAGAGTCCTCACAGCAGACATGCTTTTATTACTTCCACCTCTGATGAACCCCATCGTGTACTGTGTACAAACTAGACAAATCTGTGAGAAGGTCTTGAGGAAGTTGCTTAACATATGTGTGAGATAGAAACTTTAATACACTGTAGAAACATTATATTATCAACCAGTCAGAACCTTAGGGCATCTGCTATGTGTTCAGTGCCATGGTTCTCAGTATCTAGTAGATGACCGGAGCAGGAAGAGCAGAGTATAATTCTATAGCAGCAGAGAATTTATAATAGAAATGGAAATGATCTTTAAACAGGAAATGAGAAATAGGAGAAAATCATATAATTTATAGAGATTTAATTTGTGCAACTAATTTGAAGATAACAATATGCAATACACTAACCATTGTCAATCTATTATTTTGTCTACAAATTCTGAATCATAATTTTTAACATTTTTTCAATAAAAAGCAAAAACAGAAACAAAAACAAGTACAGCTCTTCTCATATGCTTTTTGAAATTAGATTATTCTTTATTACTGCCTGTTCATAGTACATGAATTTTACATTCACCTTGGGGAGGAGACACATGTACACAACACAGTTAGTTTCCTTTTTGTTTTAATCCTCTTCCTGTTCCTCCTCCTTCTCCCTCCTCCTCTAAGACTCCTTTCTCCATTTTCATGTTAATTAATAGTAACAATCTTAGCTCATGTTCATGACGTATACTGTTTCTGTTCACTGAGGTTATCAGGTTCCTGTACACAGCGCATCTGGGTGTGGGGGCACATACTTGACTGTAGATGTGGAAGTAAATATGTGTTTTAAACAAGGTTTGGTCATATAACAGCAAAGATGCAACCTTATTGAGAACTATCTCTAATGCAATTTTCTCCCTTTGGTTTTTATTGCTGTCCCATTGTTTATATTTAGAACATCTCAGTGATTCTCAGTCATCCTGTACATTGAGATGAACAATTTCAGTTTTCTAAATTGCAAATTGAACACACTTAAAATCCCTCAATAGCTATATTTGATAGCAAATTATAATGGTAAGTCTCTGGACATTCACAGAAGCATTTCATCATTTAACATTTGCTTCCCCCCTCCCTTGCTTCTGTCAATATTTTCTGCCTAGCATTTTAATTGAACAATATAAATCCAACTTGCTGTTGTTTACATCTAAAATTGTGCTGATGGTGTTTTTTCTGTCAATAGTGTTGTACTAGTTTTATATTGAATTACAAGTTATCTTAAATTTAGTAGCTTGAAACAATTCAGATTTATTATTTTCTAGTTTCATAGATTAAAATTCTGACATGGATAGCACTGGGACATAATCACAGCATGGGCTGGTATGGCTATGTTTTCCTGTGGAGAAAAAAAAATTGAAACCATTTCCTTGCCTTCCCAGCTTATGAAAATCACTGCATTTCTTGGCTGATGGACCCCTTCCTCCTTCTTCAAAGCCAGAAACATTACATTAGCTCCCTGGGCCTTCTTCTATAGTCACTTCTCCCTCTGACCACTGCTGATAAATCTGTATTTGGGCTGGTTCAGAGTAGGAATGATTACCTCACTGAATGACCATTTAAAAGGCTGGAAAGACAAGAGATAAAATAATGTGAAAGTTTGTTCTCTTGCTGGTGGTTGATAACGAGTCAGTAATGATCAGACCTTAGCTGGACTCATTGGATGGAACACCTGAATGCGGGTTCCTCACGCTGTCTAGGCTTCCAATCAGTATGGTAACAGGTCCCAAAAACACCAAAGAGTGAGACAGAAACACAGATGGGTTATACTGGAGAGAGGAGAGGAGAGAGGAGAGGAGAGAAGAGGAGAAAGCCAGCTAAAGAGAGAGCAAAAAATGCATGACCTTTTGTAACCCTGTCTCAAAAGACAAACAGGGCTATTTCCACAACCTTCAATTCATTTAGGGAATCACAAAGCTTTAGTTAAGGGAGAGAAAAACAGATCCTATTTCTTGATGTAGAGTGAGAAGATTTTGAATTGTGAGTTTATTGAGTAAAAAAAAGTCACCTCTATTTTACACATGCAGGATATCATAAAGATAAATAACTAAGAGTACACTTAAGGAGGTAGAATCTCCAAGATTTGTTCTCTTTAGAAACAAAAGGCATGAATTACCCGATTTCAGATCTGATTAGTCTTGACACTGTATGGTTCATCACAGGAGGAACTAGAAGATACACAAAACCCATGACCACCTGGACCAGATGAGGTGCCTGCTTCCCAAAGCGATGAATGACTGACAAGCCAATCATGGGAGTGTAGAAGAGAAGTACAGCGCAGATGTGGGAAACACAAGTGTTAAGAGCTTTGCGTCTCTCAGACCTGGAGGCAATGGATAGCACAGTGCGCAGAATCAGGGCATAGGAGACGAGGATGACCAGTGAGTCTACACCCACTGTGGAAGCAATGACGAACACGCCATAGATGCTGTTGGCCTTGATGTCTGCACAGGCCAATTTCATCACTTCTTGGTGGAGACAGTAGGGGTGTGATAGCACTGGGGAGCCACAGGAGGGAAATCTTTGGAGCATAAAAGGCAGTGGGAAAATGAGTGCTACACTTCGGCCCAGAGAAGCTAGACCGATTCTGCCAATGACTGTATTGGTAAGAATGGAAGCATAGTGCAAAGGGCGACAGATGGCCACAAAACGATCAAAGGCCATGGACAGTAGCATGGAGGACTCCAGGAAGGACAAACAATGAATGAAGAAGAGCTGGGCAAAGCAGGCATCATGGCCAATAGCTCGTGCCCCAACCCAAAAAATGCTCAGCACTGTAGGGAGGGTGCAGAGGGACAGACCCAGGTCAGTCAGAGCCAGCATGGACAGGAAGAGGTACATGGGCTCGTGCAGTGAGGAATCGGTTTTAATGATGAGGAGAACTGTGCAGTTTCCCAGGATGGAAACCAGGTACATAAAGCACAATGGGATGGAGATCCAGATGTGCATGTGCTCAAGCCCAGGAATGCCACTTAACAGGAAGTGAGAGAGCGCGCTGCTGCTGTTAGCCAGAGGTCCAGGTGTCATTGTATGGAGAGGTGGGGGTAAGTCAGATTCCCCCAAAATCTTGAGAGGAGGTGTGGAAACGCTATTGATTGCACCTAGCAGTTGAAAGAAAAAAGTTAAAATCAAGTAGACCTGTACCTTACTGCTCCTTTAAGAGGCTGTTTAATTCTTTCTCTGGCTTCCTCTCAACCTCTTTTTGGAGCAGTCTCAGAATTTCAACAAGAAACAAATACATGGAATTTTAAAGTGATTTTCTAAGATTGTGCAACTTGTAAGAGCTAAATTTTTGAGCTGGGTATTTTACATAAGAGATATATTTTTCCCTCTGCTCTGACTTCTGCATCAAACCAGCCCCCTTGTCCTTGTACTCTCATATTTTTTGAGTCTAAGTTAGTCTTGAGATCTAGAACTCAGGGTATTGTCTTGCCTCAGCCTCCTGAGTAGCTGAGACTGCAGGGCTCTGCCACCATGCCCAGTCTTGGATTTTGACTAGATTCAGTGGGCAGCACCTAGAAGAGGATCACTGGAGGAAGAGGAATGCAGGCTCTCTGCCTTGGCACTGTGTGTCAGCAGGGAATTCCACCACTGAAGGCCACCACAGCATTTTTCTTCTTGAGTTCCAGTAATTGCTCCATTTGCTCCTTCTGGGTAAGAAAAGGGATCTTTATTACTCAAATTGGTCATAATAACTTTCCTACAGTCTAGGAAAAGATCTTCATCTAACACTGTTTCCATTCCTCTTTGACCTATTTAATGTTTCAACTTTTCTTTCATATCATTTTTTTCTTTTACCTTACCTTTTTTATCTTTGATATGTTTTTGTTACTTTTATTTTCTGTTTTATTAACTTCATCATCCATATACAACCTTTAATCCAAGATACAGATCTATACTTCACTTGGCTCTTTCCCTGCTATTCTGACACAGAAGCCTGGACTTCTCCAGGTGACTCATAACTCTGCTCTTCTAGTTCTCCAGAAAGAGCTAGAAGTTGCATGATGGCTGTCTGTGAAGCTGTTTACTAACTGCTGGAGTAAAAATCAGAGCCCTAATTCTCTACTCAAGCAATAACTGAGGTTCTTCAGAAGCCTAGATTTCGAACTGTTAGGCATCTAGGTGGCAGGAGAGACTGACATACTATTGGTATAATCACAGCCTCAATCTTAAGACTGAGTCCATGAGAATCCATGAAGCAAACAGCAGTGATGCTAGCTGGGCCCCTTCTGTAGCTGAAGAAATAAGGCTGAGAAATTTGGCCAGTGGACAAAGGCAACATGTCTATTAGGGCTTCCTGACTTCCAGCGCACTGGTCTCCCTCCCTAGTGACAAACGCAGTGGATAGTGAACGTGAACCCACAGAGAGCAGGGGCTTTGATTTATTTACCTCTATAAGGCCAGTGCTTAGGATATGCTCAGTAATTTTTCTTACATGAATGATTTAAGTGTTACTCAGTTGACTGTTATTAACTGACACATATTTTATCTCCTTACAAAATACTACAGATAATGTTCTATTGTAGTGCCATGTTATAAATGAGAAAGTCGAAGGTAAAATTATTAACATTTCTAAGATCAGTGAGACAAATACACAAAGTGAGATTTGAAACAAGAACAAATTTTTCTCAGAGTTCAGGCTCTACATAGCTGTTACACTGAAAGCTGAGGGTCAAATCACAACAGTTAACATAAAATCAAAGACTTACTAAGCTCATAAATAAAAATTCTCATCCTGGCTAACACTGTAAGTAAACCGGGGCTGGGGATGTGGCTCACTGGTACAGCACTTGCCTTGCATGAGGGAGACCCTGGATTCAACACATAGCACTACACACACACAAAAATCAGCCTATCAAAATAGCAACAAAGCTTGAAGTATATATATTCTTCTCTCTCACTGCAGATACCAGTGACATTAATAGCTGTTACTACTAACTCACTGTCCAGTTGTAGTTCAGTTGGCCTACAGTGCTGTTTCTCAACTTCTGCTATGGCCATGACCAGTGGTTACTACCGTCTTCATCATAATCAAGAAGAGCTTGAGAATATTATCTGTTTGGGAAAGATTTTAATAATATAAATCATCAAACCAAAGCAGAAAAATGTTTTTAGCACTAAAATAGAGTGGTAAAGAATAAGAACCTTGTAACTTACTGTCATTATCTCAATTTGCAAACATGGAAAGAGAAGTTTAGAGGATTTACTAGTGTGCATACAGTCATCCAAAAAATCATTGGCTGAGAAGAAATTCAAACTTAAATTTCTGGAGTTTCAGAGGACTTAAGGGAAATAGGGGGAAAAAGTTCACAAATCGAGCCACCTGTTTAAGACAACAGAAATGGGTGAGGGTTAAATGACACAGTATAAAAAGACATACTAATAGCATTTCCTTCCCTCTTCTTTTTGTGATAAGCTAAAGCAACTTTCTTTCTATTTAGAAATTGAGTTTGTTGTTGTAAGAAAAAAGGCAGAAGAGGAATCAGAGAGGGAATTATAATTAAAGGTTCAGGTAGGGGATTTGGAATTAAAAGTCCAAATAATTAAGCCAGGCAGTGTCTGCTGGAAAATGTTCACCTTTAGCCTGCTGACTGGAGAGACACTAGTAAGGTCACTTTCCTAAATGCTTCTTATGAAAGATTTTCAGAGAACCTATTAAAAGGTTTGGAGAGTATGTCTTTGTGCCTGACCACCACTAATGTGATAATCCAGGGTGGAAGGGAAGATGGTAAGATAGATTTAGTGCATGCTATTCCTGTCAAGATGCTCTGCACAGAGATTTTTTTCAAAAGGTCTTGTGCAAATTTTATGACTTCTGATTCTAATATTCCCATTCTGTGATTACTCAGGGAAATACTATTTTATGTTATAGAAAAGCTTTTCTTCCAGAGGGTCAGATTGCTTCCTATGTTACTATCTCTTTACTTCTTCAGAGTAACTGCTGATTCTACTCTCCCCATTTTTGAGGGAAAGGAGTAGAGGTCAAGCTCTTATAACTGAGTTCATCTCATTTTTACACCTTGGCTTTTCCCGTCCAGCTGGCTTGTATCCCTGGATCTCATCAACCATAGAGGAAGCCACTCTTTGGGCAGGTAAACAAGGAAGAGAATGGATGTGAGAAAACTGTTGTCTGTTTTCCAAGCTACTGCTGAGAACTGAGGTCCCATGAAGTCAGCAAGGTCTGACTCCAGCACTGATCACCATCAGCAGGCATCCTGTGTAACCTTTTAGTGACTACAAGAGGTCCGTCTCTCTCTCCCCTCCAAAGCTCAGGCTGAGTCTTCTGACCTCTCTTCTTGGCTCCATACCACTGAGTGCCAAACAGCCGCCTACTGAGCTGCCTCCTCCCAAGACTAAGCACACAAGGAAGAAGGAGCCCTGAAACCAGAGGCCACGGGAGGTATAACGGATGCATATTTAAATCCCCGATTTTTATACAGTTTCCTGATGCACCACTGAGATCCATTCTCAGATCTTTAATCAATTCCCTACTAGGGCTGGACCCCTGGGCTTCATCATCTAAGATTCCAGGGAGAAGGGACAAAGAGAGGAGGAGAGCAGTCTTGTGGGGTGTCTGAACAGAGATCCCTGAATACCATGTACTTATAGCTACTGCTGAAGGGTGCACAGACACTTTTAAAGAAACTTCCCTTCAGGACAGCAGAGAGTTGTTACGTTTTATGTGTGATATAGCTCTACGATACTTTATGTACCTTGACTATGATGGTATGGCATAGTTAACCAACTGTGGTATTTATAAAGTGCTTTTTAGTAAGGTACTGTTATGACTTAGATCTAGAATGCCCCCCCAAAAAAAAAACTCTTGTATTTGGAAGATGACTGGATTATAAGGGAATAACTGACTTGCTGTTGAAAGTCAGGGTCTGATCAGAGGAAATGTATCACTGTGGGCATGGCCTGGAAGGCTCTACTTTCTCTCTGGCTCCTCCTCCCCTTTGTCTTTTCTTCTTCCTCCACCCTTTCTTCCTTCTCCACCTTCTCTTCTTCCTCCTTCTCCTCCTTCTTTTCTCTCTCCCTCCTTCTCTCCTTCCCACCCCATCCACAGTGCTGTGGAGAGCTGCTTTCTGCCATGCCTTTCTGCCAGGAGGCAGCTGGCTGTGGGCTGAAACATGAGCCAAAATGAAGCTTTCCTCCTTTAAGTGGTGAATGTCAGGTATTTAATTCCAACAAGAGGAAAGTAACTCTTACAGGGAGGGAAATGCTGTCTGATCTCACTTGTACATGGAAACTAAAAGGATTAATGCTACAGAAAGTGACAGTGTAATACAGGGATGATGAAAGAAGTTTGTTCAATGGTTGCTAAGTTATAATTAGATGGAGGAAATTAGTTCTGGTGCTCTACTGCACAGTAAAGTTACTAAGTCAAAACAGAAAAAGAGGGATTGAAGGTGTAGCTCAGTGCCACAGCACCTACTTAGCACACCAGAGGCCCTGGATTCAGTCCCAGACCACCTTTCCACCCCAAAGACCACAGAGTGAAAACCCAAGAAGGAGTTTTATATGTTGATACAAGGATATGAAAAGTTAATCATTCATGTTTGTACTCTCAGAAAGCTCATGGAGAAAACTTTAGAGAAAGGAATGGGGGACCATTTTAATGCTTTCATTACACAGATAATTGGTATCTAGCTTATTGGTTCTCTCCGGGAAATGTAAAGGCATATGAGGTATGATTGAAACATATACTGAATGTTTAAACTTAAAAGAAAGTAACTACAGTAAAAAACACACTACTTTTTGTCCCCCTACAAATCCTCACTTTGCTTCAAATATTCTTATCCCCATCTTTCTTGGTACTTTCTGAAAAGTTCCAGAAGTCCTGTTTTAGTCTTTAATTGCACAGCCCACCTGGCCCAATGTCCCAAATTTATTTAAACCATTTAACCTCCATGGTCACTTTATTTTTTGTCTTTTTGAGACAAGGTTTTTCTGTGTAGTTCAGGTTGACCTTGAACTCACTTTGTAGCCCAGGTTGGTCTCAGTCTCTCAGCAAACTTCCTTCCTTAGCTTCCTGAGTGGGGAATTACAGGTTTGTGCCACTGTACTGGCTCCATGGCCATTTTGACTTAGGAGAAGACCAGATTTCAGATGCTGCTAGATTCAGTGATTAAGGTGGATGAGGAAAAACCACAATTCTTTCACAAGCCTGCTTTTCTATTGGATGACACTTGGCAGCAGCATTAACATAGTTTTTAAATATATTCTGTAAATATACTCATGAAAGAGCATGTTCCAAATTGCTCTAGAAAATGGCAATAACCTGGTATAAACAAGTTCAAAGTATTGGATTTTGAAGAAGGTTGATGGCACTGTGTCTACATTGGAATAATTTTTAAAATATATATGGTATACTTTCATCATAGCTCATACATGTTAAGGAGTGTACTGGCATCTCTAAAGCAAGCACAAGGTTATTTCAATCTGATCCCTTTGGAGTGTGGAGCTTTTACTTGGGGCCACATCCCAGGAAGCTTTGGTTCAGTGCTCTGTTGACACATGAGTTTGACAAGCCATAGTCCACAAAATATCTGTATCCAAATCTTTTATGATTCTTATTAAAATACAGATTCCTGAACTTCATCCTTTCCAGACAGAATTAGAAATTTTGACATTTATGATAACCATAGGGTTTAGGAATGTTCATGTATCCAAAGCTTTATGATTCTAGAATTTTTTATTGGTTTCATAATTATATGTACATCTTCACTTTAAGACTAGAATTATTCTCAAACTCAGTTAATTGTTATATTAATTTACTAAGGGTTATAAAATGCCATAAACTGGATAGTTTTACAATGGGAAAGTGGTTTTTTCATGTTTTGAAGGCCAGTAAGAAGATTAAGATGCAGATAGGTTTTATTTCCCCTGCTGTTTCTCTTCTTGGCTTGCAGATACTCTGCATTATGATCAACTTATATGGTGAATGTTTAAACTTAGGAAAACATTACTACAGTGAAAGGTATATTGACATGAGCCCCTCTCAAAATAGTTCTACAGACTTCAAAAGCACTTGTTTCACTGTTCTTGTCACTTTCTGGAGCAGTTCTGGAAGTCCTCTTTTGTATGTGTCTTTATGGAGTGTGACCAAGAGTACAGAGAAAGCCGCTGCTGAGTGCCATCCAACAGAAAGGGAGGCTCAGAAAACACTATGGTGTGTGCTCATCCACCTTCTCTCTTGGTCTGGCTCTGTGGAGCTTTGTTTCTTCTGCAATGTCAAAATGACCATGAATGCAAATATTTTAAATTGATTCAGGACTCTGAGATAGCCATGACAGAGCAAGCAAAGATATGAAAGAGGACTTTCAGAACTGCTGGAGAAAGTGGCAGGAAAGATCAAGTAAGTGTGTTTAATATGAAGGGTAGTATTTTGAGGAGGACCAATGGCAATATGTGGTTTTTGTAATTTTTAAAATTATTTAAAGATTGATCATGCCAAGTGTGGTGATGCACATCTGCATTCAGCATCCAGAAGGCTGAGGCAGGAGGATTGCCACAGGTTCAAGGCCAGCCTGGTCTGCATAGTGAATTCAAGGCCAGCCTGAACTAATACTGAGACCAAGTATCAAAAAAATAAAAATAAAAATGAGACAAAAATTGACTGGATATTTCAGTCACACCTTTTATGTTCTCACATGGCTTTGTCTCTTGGCTTTTCTCTAAAGGTGCCCACACTTCCTTCATGTAAAGACACCAGTTACATTGCATTTGGGCTTCAGCCCAGTCACCACATTCTAAATTAATTATCTCTTTAATGACCCCATCTCCCAATATGGTTATAACCTGCACTCTTGTGAGATAAGACTTCAGCTCATGGTTCCTGTTTATCCATAATCTAACCATTCATTTATCCATAAATTTAACAAATATTTTATAGCAAAAATAATGTCTTGCATGCAATGAAAAAAAAAACTCGTTTGAGCTTTACCCCTCTGAAACAGTGTTTATTTATGGTCTCTCAGATCAGTTTGTCCAAAGAGAAAGCTCATATTTTGACTGGTCTTGAATGCTATATGTTTGTTGGAGGAAAAAAAAACAGAATTCTAATTAATCTTCTGCAGCTTTGATTACAGCATGAGAAAGAGCATAGAAACCGACTTTATTACAAGAGCATATAAACTGTCTACTTTAAATTTTAGCTATCATACTCCTGTAAGGGGAAAATAGGACATGAAGCAAGGAAACAAGAGTTCACAAAGTTTAAACAGCACAATGTGAAAAATTTCAGGTTATGAGGTCAGACAGACATGCATTGACTCTGGGCTCCAAATTATTAGATATGTGATATGACATACAGCAATTTATTTCATTGAGGTGAATATCTAAAAGGGTTATATGGGAATCAAGGAAGAGATTATTCTTTCTCTAGTAGTAGTATGGCACTAAATAAAAAATACTTTGAGAAAATTAAAACTTTAACAAAATGTTTGACAGTCAATTTGATAGTCAAGCACCACCTGTCACTATGACATGCACGAGATGCTTCAATTCTACCATTTACCCTCGGTGATGAGCTTCATAACTGGCAGCAATGCAAATACAGGACTAATTGCCAGCCCAGAAAAGGACCTGCTCCATCATTCAGGAAACTGAGAAAAGATGTGAAGGTCTCAATATGACAGTGGTTTCAGTGTGTGCTTTGTCTTCATTATAGCACCACAACATCAATCTAGTTAACTTCAGAACTCCATGTATTTAGCATAGGAACTCTTTTTCCACATTATACTAAAGGAAGAAATAGATATAATTTATAGGCAGAGCATTCACAGTTACCTGTGTAAGGTCACTCCTTCTTTCGTGAGATCTGAGGAAGCCATGGAAATGGTTCATAGTTCATAACTCCCTTGGAGTCAGCCTAGTCACTGGATATGAATGAAATTCTACTCAGTGGTCACAATCAAAATGCTATGTTAATGCATCTGAGCCCTTCCGTGCTCCATCTTGTACTGCACTCCTAAGTCTGCACACATGCAGTGGACTCTTACTGTGAATAATACTCAGAACATATTTTTCTTCAGGTTATTGGATTGAGTATAAGGCTGATAAAATGGCTTCGTAAAAGTAATAAAATCAGTGTGGTCACTTACTTTCTTGTGGTATACCCAAATATTACAAATTTGATTCTTCTCAGAGAGCACTACTTTTTAATGAAAACCTCGTGGTTTTTCTCCATACTTTGAATTCTAAAACCAATCAATTTTAATGTCTGTGTGTTCTTTATAAAGTTTAAACATGACTCATTATTGAATTCTGTTTCCAGTATCAACATGTATATAAATATAACAGCATAGCTATTTTTCATGCATGGATATAAGTAAAATAATATTTTAAAGACAAAATTAAAATCAATTAGCATTTTCCATAGTAGCAGTAATAATCAGTCAAATAATTCTAAGAAAGACAAGAGAGTCTCCATTTGAAAGCCCTGTGCACTGTAAGAACAGTGCAGGGGTGAGAACAGGTGCTCAATGCCAGCACTCAGGTCCTGTCCAGCCGGCCACTGTACACGGGAGTGTGGGAGGTAAAGGTGGAGGTTCTATCTATTTCAAAACATGTAGCAATGCTGTTGAGCCAGGGATGAAGTTGTTGCTATACCACAGCAGACCATGCTCATGTTTCCTTTGTGTAGATAAAGGGATAGATCAGATTGCTCGGCATGTAATTAAAGGACCTGTGTTCAAAGAACAGGGAGGGACAGGATGAGTGTCAGGTTCCTGGTCAAACACAGCCCTGCCTGTGAGACTCTGGAAACAGTGAAGAGTGAAGAATATCTCAAAGGGTGGTAAGTGACTTCCCAATGAAGCAGAAGGGCATAGTGCTAAGAACTGAAGACACTAGGAGGAAATATGGAAAATTAAGAGATGAGGGAAGTGAGCCTCTGCAATAATCCTATGAAAATGCAGGAGTCAAACCAGGGCACTAGGAAGGGTAGAATTCCATTAGAATGTGCATTTACATCATTTTACATATTTGATATGGGATTAGGTGTGTAAATATATCGAAGTCTGTATGTATTCATATCCATATGTAGCGATGTAAAATTATGCAAAACTGGGAAGGTCAGATATCCGAAACCGATGATATTTTATTGTAGTCAACATTATTGTAGCTTTTCTAGTTCTATTTGCATCTTCTTCTTGCAGAAATTTTACATCTTTATGTCACTCTTATAATGGCTTCTTTCTGGTATTTGGAGTTAGGCCAAGGTAACAAGAAAAGGAAGAAATTACAGAACCAAAACTTTCTCTTTATGATTGCAACACATTTTACATATCTACACATATATGATAATGAACTGAAGTAAATTTACATGAACTAGGCAAATGGGACATATGTACTGACACAAGCAAGCTTGGCACATCACACATAGGGACATTAAAAAAACAGTCAAGAACAACAGCGCTCTGTGTGTCCGTGTGTGTCTGTGTGTATATGCTCCAATTGCGTTACGTGCTAAACACAGACATGACCAAAACATCTTGTAAATAAAATAAAGCATGTTTTTCTACCTATCCATATATATATATATATATATATTCACATATTTAAATATATATAAATATTTAAATATATATAATTATTCACATATTTACTGCAATGGTGAGTGATGACCCCCCCGTCTAAATTACATTTTTTTGTAGATTATGAATAGACATTTTCATATTGTTTCAAATTGACATCTCTCTTCAAATTCCCTGGGCCTTTGCTACTTTTTTAAATTTCATGGGTGGGTGATTGGCGAGCAAACTCATGAAAAGGCATCACCTGGGATGTAAGTATGAATATGTGCAAATCCATGTGGTGTACATAAACGAAAACTATGATTATAAATATTCAAGTTAAATGTAAAAGAGGAATAAGATCAGCCAGTTAAATTACTTATCAGAGAATTGAAA
>PVJX010008852.1:0-28051 GCA_004027295.1 Dolichotis patagonum
AGTACGTAGGCTTGCTGGCTTAGCACAGATCGAGCATCACTGGGAGATACCTTGGAGTCATTCATCTGGTACCACAGGCCATTGCTAGCCTGCAAAAGACAGCCAGTAAGAGACAAAGATCAGATTTTGTTAGGTTAACAAGGACAGAATAAAAAGAACAAGAAAAAGAAGATTCACACTTTAATTGTAAAACTCCCACTTTTCCCCCCAAGAACACTAGTGCTTGCTGTCTTACAGAGCCTATGTAAAAGCAATGAGCAACATCCACACGGCTTACTTTTACGTGACATAAGTAATGGCCCACACGGCAGTTGTATCCAGCGTGGACCAGCACTGCATACAAAGCATAAACGATGGGTTCTCCATTCGGTTGTGACATGTATGGCCTAATGTTCAGGTATTCCAGATATTTCACATCTTAAACAGAAATGGACAAAGGAGAAAGGAATGTCACTTCTAAAGGCACAGAAGGCCCCACGTGTTCAGGTGTGGGGTATTTAGGGCGTCCCAGGAGACCTGCACAACACAGCACAGTGATGCTCCTGCTGAGAAACCCAGTGCACTGAATCACATTTCAGAGGACACAACCTGGAGGGCCCCTGATCTAAGGGTAGCTAAGGTGTTCTCTCTGTCTTTGTTTTCTTTCTTTCTTTTTTTTTTTTTTTTTTGGTCTTTGTTTACTTTAAACAAGTAAGGATCCACATTAAATGAATTCTTCAAATCCATGAGATGCAAAAGTCACAAAACAACTCTGGACAGTCACCGCTAATTAGTTTAATTTTAATTTTAATTAGTTGCTTTTGTATTTTGATACAGGTTTTTACTACATAGTTCAGGCCTGCCTTGAAATCACTATGTAACCTAGCCTGACTTTGAATTTATAGCAGTCTTCCTGCCTTAGCCTCCCTAGTTCTGGGATTACAGGCATATGTCTCCATGCCAGGCAACTTCAAATAATTTAAGAATGTATTAGTTATTTTTCTTCCATGTCACCTCATTTTTTATTTGTTTCTTGAAATGAGACTTCACAATGTAGGCCAAGTTGGCTTTAAACTCGCTATATAGTCCAGCATGGCCCAAACTCATAATCCTCCTGCCTCAGTCCCCTGAGTGCACCATGCCCAGCTTTGCTGCTTAATTTTTGACCACTTTCAACCTTTAGTAAGTGAGAAAAGAAGAGAAAAATTCAGTATAAGTGAAAAATCAGAAAAAAGTAAACAAGGAAATAAAAGAGAAGCCAGGTTTAGTGAGGAAGTCTGCTTTGGGTTTCAAACTGTACAAGCTCTCTATATCCACTCATTACCTTGGATGAACTGACTGTTAAGCCCAAACACAGAGAAGAGTTCCCAGTTTTATCACTAGACAGAGTAGCCCCCAAGAGTACAGTAAAAACACATAAGTGTACAGACCAAACTCTTCATTCTTTTACTTCTTTTCTGCTATCCAATGCAAGAAAAGCTCAGGAAGCCAATCAACAAAATTGTTCAGTCAGGTAATTTAGTAATCCTTAACAGCTACCAGCACTTAAGTGGTGGCTCCACATAAAAGGTTATTAATAACAGCATCTACATACCTTAGCAATTTTTCCACCAGTGGAATTTGAAAAACGTTTTAGAGAAAGTATAAGAACGTTAGATGACTGATGTATGGTGAACTTCTTTGAAGCCGGAACCGTGATTTTGCACCTTGAAGTAAACAGAAACAAAAGATTAAGAAGATTAATGTGTGAATTTTTTTAAGTTTTAGTCTTGCCCTTGCTATTTCTTTGAAACACCTTAATTTAAGATTCTAAAACAAGGATAATAAATGAGGAACATCACTCTCTCCAAACAAACAGTAAAAATGTTTTAAAATACGTAGGTAGCCAGGCATGGTGGTGCACACCTATAATCTCAGCATTTGGGAGGCTGAAGCAGGAGGATCGCCATGAATTCTAGGTCAGCCTGTACTACAAAGAGAGACTTTGTCTCAAAAAGCAAAAAATAAACAAAATAAAAAACAAAACTTGGGGAAATTGCCTAGTAACATGACAGGAAAAAAAGCAGAATTCTGAAACATTGGGATGCACAGGGCACTGATGATGTGAGAAACACATTAACTCATTTGGGGGCATGGCTCAGAGGTGGGATGCTTGGGGAGCATGCATAAAGCCTTGAGTTCAACCTCCAGCACTGCAGAAAAATAAAATAATAGGTTAACCCAGTTCAAAAAACAAAACAAATTGATTTTTTATGGTGGTATAATTCTGCAAAAGCAAAGCTCTACCCAGATACAAAAGGGAAAAAAAAGATAAAACATGTCAGGAAAAATCTCTAGTCTTGGTGATAAAACACCATCTTCCCCTAAATACTGAATACGTGACGATAAAAGACTCTTTGCTATAGATACCTGTATCACCTGACTATAAAGTGGAAATCTGCTTAAAACATATGAAACAGGAATTCATAAAACAGACTCCCTTGACTGCTGGGGAAATGTATTATTGAATAAAGTAAATTAGGAGTTGCTGGCAGACACTGTCCCACACCACGGGTACCCACTGTAAGAAAGATCCTCAACTCTTCTGGGGAGTAGGGAACCCCCCTCCCTCCAGTCTTGTCTGACAGGAAGTCACGGAAGACACTGTTTAACAGACATTGTCACAGCGTTGCAGCATCCAGGATGGCAGCACCAGTTCCCCAAGGACACAGACCTGCCCATCTTGAGACACTGCGGACACCAGACGCTGCGTGTTCCGGCCTCCAGAGCACAGGTGGCACCAGAAGCTAAGGCCACCTAAGCGAGCCATTCAAACACGCCACACTCTTTAAAACCAGGGCTCCCTGTCACCCCAACTGGAGCAGCCAAATCAGGGACTGCGAGTCGCCCCCATCATACTTGCTACACTGGTAGCAGTTTTCTTCATCTAGCTGTTCCGGCTTCACAAATTGCGCCAATGCCTCGTTAATAGTCCGAGCAGCCTGGGAGGAAAAAATCAACAAAAGCACATCACCACACACTGTCACAGTTTGTGAGAGAGATGGAGAGAGCAAGCAAGCAGAAGACTCAGAGAAACAAAGGAGAATTTTATGAAAACCATGTTTTTATGGGTGCCTTGTGGCTAAGCTCCCAGCTACTTGGGAGTCTAAGGCAGGAGGATTGCAAGTTTGGGTCCAGCCTGAGCAACTTAGATCCAGTTTAAAAAAATTTTTTTTTCTTTTTTTCATGGGCTGAGAATGTAGCTAAGTGGCAGAGGGCCTTGGGTTCAATCTCCAATGCCACCCCTCCAAAAAAATTTTCCCCCACCCCAATAAAAAATAAGCAGATTAAAGTGAACACAAGTATGTAAGGAGGTGGCTCATGCAACGTTACTTAGAGTACTGCAAAAGTGGAAATCAACACGGAGCTATGTCCACCTACTGGGCCACCACCAACTGCCCAAACACGCTCATGAGGAAGGTCTCCAAGTAGATGGAAATGAAAACAGCAAGTGGACAAAGAGACAAAGGCAAAATTGCTTTTTAAAAATTGTCTTTTAAAAAAATTTATTTTACAGAGAAATATCAATAAAAACAATGATACAAAATTTCAAAACATGACAAGAGGAGAGTAACAGTGTTTAATACATTGCTTGTTGTCATCTTCAAAGTAATTGCTCAGATTACAAGATATAGACATGAAAAACTGATCAAGTAGTACAAACACAAACCCGTCTTTTCAGTGAACTAAGAGAAATTATTAGTGTAACTATCTTAACTATGTTGTGTCTATGTGTATATATTTTTTCCCTTTTCCCTTCCTTCTTTTCTCCTTTCCCCATCACATTTTCTCTCTCCTTTTGGAACAGTTTCTTCCCATTTCACAATATCTATTGTACATCTTGGATCTTATTTACTCTTTCAGAAAGTTTCTCACACTACAGAGACAGTATGATGATTGCAATGCCAATTTGATTTATTTCACTCGCATTGCATCCATTTTTCTATAAAAGTCTCAAATTTATCCTTCTTTATGGCTGAGTAGTACTATATTGTATAAAAATGCCACATCTTTTTTTATCCATTCCTCAGTTACTGAGTATTAGAGTGCTCTCTACCTGCCCTGACCAGAGCGACTCTGAATGCTGGTCAGTTATCCCAGTGGGTAGAAAATGGCTTTGTATTTAAGCAGAATTTCCCAACTATTCTTTCAAGTCATACTTGTGGGTCACAGGTAACTGAAACCAAAATCCAGATACAGCTTCCAGAGTCAGCCCAGGAAATTACATACTTTATCTCTTTACTCCTTTCTGGAACGCAGAAAGTTTTTGTCCCTCTGAAATGGAAAATAGCCTAATCATGGTCCCCTGCAACAGGGAAAGAAAAAAGGCAGACTTTAAGCTTAGTAAATAGACCTTTTCTATTTCTTTAGCTTCAGATAACAAATGAACCTTGTAGTCTATTTCCAGTAACAGTGCTTTCCTGGGAGAAGCCTGGGGCCCTTTTCTCCATGCCCAGTCCTAGGTCAAGCCCAAAGCCCCACAGGCTGACCTGGGCTGCCCTACACCATGGTATATACCCAGCGACCCACCTGCCTCTGTCAGTCTACTTCAATTTACTGTTATTCTAAACACAACAGCCTGGAAGCCTAATGTGGAATGTAAGACATCTGAACTATTAGAATTCACTAGCTAGAATTTTTACCTGGTTGCCTTAGAAGGAGTAAATTGAAACTTAAATTGCGAAGACATATTAAAATAAACTTTCATGAAGAGAAAAAAATAAGAATACTTGGTAAGCTGCAGCATTTCCCTGCTTTACAATGAACAGCCTAAGGAGCATGGCTTTCTCCATGTCTCCTATCTCCCTTCCCCCAAGCAAGTTAAAAGGAGTTATGCATGGGTGAGATAGAATGTGAACATGCGTGAGAATGAGTATGAGTCAGAAGCCAAGAGGAAAAGTGAATAGGACTTCCAACTGAGACTATCAAAATATTTCTGTTAAATGTTGGCATTAAAAGAGCACAAAAAGAAATAGATGGGCAAACAGAATGGAAACCTTTCAACAGTCTACATTTCAGATTTGTAGGTAGGAAGAATTATTTAACCTTCAACCTCATACCACACAGTTTAGAAAGTTTAGACTGTTAAATACAAAAATGGTTAGGGCAACCTTACATGTTTATAAATTGCCAGAGAAGTGCAGACTACTTAAACATGGGCATACAAAGGAGCTGTTTATCTAACTCACAGTGGGACAAGGAGGGGACACAGTGCAGCCGGTTAGGAAACAGACTGTGGGCAGGGCGAGGCAGGTCATTTACGAACATGGAGTTGAAGAGCAGTGATTCCCTCTGGATGCAAGGACACCACTGAGTAACCAGCTCTGAGAATCACAGGGACACGATGTTTTATGCATGCACACACAAAAACAAAGCTAAGGGCTTCTCCTTTACAGCCTTTGCACTGAGCTACATCACTGGCCCTTTTTTATTCTGAGACAGAGTCACCAAATTGACCCCAAACTTGTGATCCTCCTGACTCAGTCTTTCAGAGTGCTGGGATTAGAGGTGTAAGCCACCAACAGCAATCCACTATGTTATACTAGTGAAGGGCTGCAAGGGGACATGATACCAAGTTCTCTGAAACTGGGATTAAGTTACATGCCCCGGTGGCCTGGCCCCAGAACACGGTAGGCCTGAGAAAGCCCAGTGATATCATCCCACAGACAGGATTCTGTTTAAATGCAAATGAAGCAGTTTTCTTTAGCCTGGAAAAAATTATTCTATTTTTAGTGGCTTTGAAATCCCAAGTGCTTTAAGGACTAAGAGCTAATAAGAAACATAACACAAGATTTTGATTACGGGGTAACGACTTCACACTTCCAGCGGAGCCGGGCAAAGGGACATGTGGGCTGGTCTAGCACACAGGTGCCCAACCTTGGACTTGCCTGGGCTGCACTGAGTAAAGAGGAGCTGTCTTGTGCTACATGTGAAATACACAATATAGTTAATGTACACAAGTAATAAAGTGTCCTTCATAAAATATTTTAACTTACTAAATTACCTTGATGAAATAACACAAGCCCAGGTTTAGTAAGAAAACCTACATATCTTCGTAATAACAGATACTTCCCAGGCGCACAAGTGCAGGCAGGCTGAAATATACCTGACAGGCAGCTGTGTTTCACTTGCCCAGGGGTACAACAGCTTCAGGGGACCACTGTGCTCCAGGGCACAGGAGGTGGAGTTTGCACTGCTCTGGCCCTTCCCTGCCAAGTGCCCTTGTCACCCACACAGTCCCTGTGGGACTTAGCTGAGCACCAGGATTATGATCTGTGGGCCATGGGTGGGATACACCTGACTACTAGCACAATTAAAGGCTTGGAGTCCAAACCTGACAGTGCGCAATAGGATGAGCCCAGGAAGCTGCTCCGAGCCCTCAACATGAAATGAGAGAATGCTATGCTGCTATGCTGCAGTCAGGTGGCGTAAGGAATACAACGAGTCCCTGGGAAGTGGGACTGAGGGGAGCGCAGACTCAGGAGGGGAGGATGTTTCAGAACTCAGGGCCACCTTTGATGCCATCTCCAAGACCTACAGCTACCTGACCCCTGACCTCTGGAAAGAGACTGTGTTCACAAAATCTCCCTACCAGGAGTTCACCGACCATCTTGTGAAAACCCACATTAGAGTCTCTGTCCAAAGGACTCAAGCTCCAGCAGTAGCTACAATATAAGGGTTTCTACACAAGAAAAATAAAAATGAATGAAATCTGAAAAAAAAAAAAAAAAAGAACTTCAGGGAGAAAAAAAATGAAAATACAAGTGTAGCCAGCAAGTGCAGAGAGGACTGGTGCTCAGAAAAGAACGACGACAAGAATATAAACACGGGGCTGGGGATTTAGCTCAGCGGCATAAGCGCCTGCCTTGCAAGTGTGTGGTCATGAGTTCAATCCCCGGTACCAATAAAAAAAAAAAAAAAAGCTTTGGAGAGAAAGCAGGAACGGCATGGAGGATGAGGTGGTGGTCTAGGCCTGGAAGACCCCGAGAGCCTGCTAGAGTCACGCTGACATCTGGCAGTGCACTGCTCTGTTCTGTGCGTAGAGGTATTTAAAGAAGGCCATGTGGAGCCTTGTGGATGGTGCACGCCTGCAGTCCCAGGACTCAGGGGGGCTGAGGCAGAAAGCCCGTGAGCCTGCGAGTTCCAGGCTGGCAAGGACACTGTAGAAATAACCTACTGAGGGCTGGGGATTTAGCTCAGTGGCATAAGCACCTGCCTTGCAAGTGTGAGGTCGTGAGTTTGATCCCTGGTACCCATAAAAAAAAAAAAAAAAAAAGAACAGAAATGATGTACTGTACAAAGCAAAGGGGCCACAGGCCAAATCTGTGATCATCCCCCTCTCAGAAAGTAGCAATTTCTTAATCACATCTGTTTTTCAAACCCCTGTAGCAGCTACGGATGCTTGGTGTCACCTGTGCTGATAAAACGAAGTACGACTCGAAGGGTGGTTCTCGAGTTAGGATTCAGGATGCACAGCATGGGGACAGAAGCGAGAGGTTATCATGAGGGGGTTCCAATGGGTGCCACCACTGGCTTGTGAGCACACAGGACTCTGCTTATACACTTGGTCCTACTACTCACAGAACAGAGGCAAGCAGATGGCTATGAAGCCTGTTCTGGAAGACAAAAGGATTCCAGGGGACACAGACTTCCCACAGCATGTGGGCTTCTGGAAGGAGACAGCTGTGTGCAGTGCTCAGAGTGCACTTGAAACACAGACTGTGACAGCAAAGCAACCTTAAGCCCTGAATGCATGCAAGGAGAGCCACTGCTCTACCCTCTCTAGAGTGAGACAGCTGGGTCCAGGGTAAATGATGGGGTCTACCAGCCTTTCTGGGCAATTCCTTTTTCAGGTCTGCTGACACAGCTGTGTATGTGTACATATATATACACACATATATACATATATATACACATATATATACACATACACACATACACTATGGGCTAAATAATGCAAGTGCTTATAAAATCACTCAATTATATTAAACTAGCCTATTCACCTTTATTGTTGGTCCTTAGGGCCAGGGATTTAGCTCAGTGGCCTAAGTGCCTGCCTGGCAAGGACAAGGTTGTGACTTCCATCCCCGGTACCAAAAAAAAAAAAGAAAAAGAAGAAAAAAAAAAAAAGATTCCTATATTGTTGGTCCTTAGCCTGAAAAGAAATGACTTCAAAACTGGTTTGCAGCTGGGCACAGTGGTTCATGGCTATAATCCAGCACTTGAGAGGCAGAGGCAGGAGGATCATTGTGGGTTTGAGGTCAGCCTGAATTACACAGCAAGACTCTGTATCCAAAACAAAATAAACAAACAAAACAAAACAAGCTGGTTTGTAGAACGCACCTGAACACACTTTGTTTGGAACAGTACTTCAGCAGTCCTATGTGTGAACACGGGCCCTACAGATGGCCCCCAGCAGCATCGTATCCTAGGCAGGCTCACCTCCAGTAAAGTTCATGTTGTACATACCCTGATGAAATCTAAATGTCACATATGCTGCAATATTTAAAAGAAAAAGGTAGCCAGGTGTGATGGCTCATCCATGTAGTCCCAGCTACTCAGGAGGCTGAGGCAACAGTATTGCTTGAAGAGACTGAGACCAGCCTGGGCAACATAGTAACACTTTATCTCAAAAATGAATAAAAAACCCCCAAACTTTCCTATACCTCTCAAAAAAAGCCAAAAAGATCACTTTATCACATCTTCAGTACTGGACATTGAACCTTGAGCCACTGCATGAACCTACAGCCTTGGCCCTTTTTGTTTTGGAACATGGTTTCAATCACTCAACTGTCTAGGATAGGCTTGAATTTGAGATCGTCCTACCTCAACCTCCTAGAGTGCTGGGATTACAGGCTTGTGCCACCACACCTGGCTGGGCCACAGCATCTAAACCCAGAAATTCTTACTGGACTTTATCTGACTTTTCACACTTTTCCTTATTTGCTAAACTCTCTCCCATAAGATGTGAAATCATAGTTTGAAGACACACTGAGAAGAGTGGCCTGGCTACAAATGCAGTTGCATCTGCTCTGTGCCTTTCGATGTTTTCCACAAGTGTGTGAGTTTTCTTGTCAGACAATGACACAGTGTCATGGTCAGGACAGTAAACATCCCCATGACCATGAGCTGAATGAGGGCGGTGCTGTTGCTGAGTGGTAGGAGTTTAAGAGGCGGGGTCTGGTGGGAGGAAGTGAGACCAGTGCCTGGTCCCCGCCTCCCCAGGCTGTTCTGAGGTGAGCAGCTGGGCCCTGCCCTGCAGCCTGTGCTTAGCTGTTCTGTGCCTGGAGCAAAGTGCCGGTGACCATGGACTCAAACTGTAGCCCAAAACCTTCCTCCTTAGAAGACAGTTTGCGGCAGGGACACAAAGTGGACTCGCACACATTTCTCTCACTCCATGGCAGCTGACCAGCATGGCCACATGGCTTCTCTGCAAAGCAACATTACTAAAACCTGGCTGTGTGCACAGAGCTGAAACTGAGGCCTTCGACCCACTTCTTCATGGGCCACAGCACCTACCTTCTCAGAAGCAGTGGCAAGTTTGGTTCCACTCGCATCAAAAGCCAGCGCCGCTAAAGGGCTGTCGTGGGCTGGGACCCTGTTTGCAGCTCTCTGAAATGGGAACCTGACAAAACATGGCTGCCAGGCATGAAAGCCTGTGCCTTGTGCTACTGTCTGGTCAGCAGACTGAGATGCCACCAATGAGCCACCATTTGGTCAATGAAACATCAAGTCCACCTGACTGACTGGGCCAGGGCTATGCTAGTGCTGCTCAGACTCTAAGATACACACACTTTCTCCATCAAGGTCTCCACACTCCCTGGGACACCCCCACCGCAGGAGCTCAGCACTCAGGGGCCCGCCGAGGCAGCTTCAACCAGCCCTGCTCCACTGCTGAGAGAGGAGCAGTGAGAACTGTGCAGCTGGGCTAAAGATTCCAAAGATCCAAGGCCGCATTTGCAGAAGACAAAGTTTAACACATTCTCACTGGCGTGTACACAGCTGGTGTACATGACTGTCCCATTGGGCACTGGTGCCACACATGGGTCTAATCACTTTTACCTATCTTTTTGCTAATAAAATGAGACAGTCACACATGTACCACTTTATCACCTGTAAGCTGGCGGGAACGTAACAAGTCCAAATCAGAGCCACCCAGCAGTGAGACATATGAATTATGGCCCCACTGTTAATGTGTTAGAGTTAACCAAATACAAAAGAGACCTCACCAAGTTAATGGTGTCGAAGACCTGCACCTCTCCGATGGTGGCACTCCCTGGGTATGCCAAGTAGCAGTTGTCATTGTTTATAGAGAGAGCACACAAGCCTGTAATAACACATGGACAGCAGGTTCAAGTCAAGTCTGAGAGCATGCCTTTCTTGGTTGTAATTTAGCATTTATTTAAAAAAATGTACAAATAAAATACCATTTGATAAGCTAACAGCATTTTTAAAAATTTGGCATCCCCAACCCAACTTAGGTGATGTCAACACTATAAAAAGGCCTTTGCTTTGAAATGATCAGTAACCTCAAAAGCCAGCAACAGTTAAGTACTGAAAGCTGAGCAAACCAATGAGCTTACACTGGCCACTAATCAGCTTTAGTAGAAAGATGATTGGTTTAAAACCACTACTTTAAAAATCTGTCTCATCCATGGAACCTATATAAAGAAACAAAAAAATCTCACCTATAATTACAATTAAGAAAAAGAAAATTTTTTAGCAGGCTCAGAGGTAGCCAAGCACTCAGTGACGAGGTCCCAATCTTGCTAAGTCATTAAGTTGTCCAGCTGGCCAAAAATTGCAGTCCTCCTGCCTTAGCTTCCCAGAGTGCTGGGATTACAAGTGTGTGGTACTGCACCCAGCATCCTAAAGCTGATCTTACAAGGCAAAATCAGAAAGATTCTCACAAACAAATTTACCTGCAGGGTTGGGGGGGGGGGTCTCCCTGATGGTGTGCAGTACATTCATGTCCTGAATGTTGTGTATGTAGAGAGGCACACGATGAGCCTCTAGAGAGAACACAGAAAACCTAACGTGAAGAAACACTCGCTATGGCACACGTCCCTGGTTCTCTATTAACCAAGTCTTGGTTAAGATGCTCTCCATTCCTAACCCATCCATCCACACAGGGTGGATGTTCAAGGTCTGGGATGCAGAAGGCTTCCTACTGCCAGAGGCGGGCGCAAGAGCACTGGAATTCTAACTAACGTAACTTGCTATATCATGCTGAACTACATGGAAAGCGGGCTTTGGAAAGATTTGATAAAGGCAAGTTGCTTTTAAGAACTGATACTAGGCTGAGCATGTGGTGCATGCACACCTGTGATCCCAGCACTTGGGAGGCTGAGGCAAGAGGAATGCCCTGAGTTTTGAGGCCAGCCTGAGCTACATATTGACTTCACGGCCAGCCTGAACTACATAGTGAGACCCTGTCTCAAAAAACAAAAAAGAAAAGAAACAAACAAACAAACAAAAAACACCTAAGTATTAAGTTAGGTGTCAGGGCACATGCTTGTAATTCCAGCACTCAGGAAGCTGAGGCAGGAGGATCACTGTAAATTTGAAGCCAGCCTAAACTACATAGCAGAACACTTGCCTCCAAAACAGAAAAAACAGAAATTTTAAAAAACCCACAAAAAATATAAAAATTGATACTGAATGAGGCATGGGTAAAGTAAAAATAAAATCTTGAGAATTTTTAAAAGTAAAAAATTTTATTCTGAATGAAGCTTATTTCGCTGCAAGTTCTTGCCCATTTTACAGAAAATGCACATAGACTTAGAGGATCCACTGAGAGAATGATTCGGACAAGAGAACCTGGCATGCACACAGTTCTTTGTTGGACAGGAAGGAACATTTATGTATCTTAACATTTTAAAATCTTCCAGCTATTATATGCTACGATTTCCCAGTTTAACCAATTTTACCACTTAACAGACCAAACTGGTGCTGATGAGGCTTATGTTAGTGACAGGGCTGCCTTCATCTAGTTCCAACCAGAAGCCAGCTCCAGCTGTAGAGCGCACTCTGTCCCTCCCAAGTCAGCCCTCCCTTCAGGGTGTGTGGTGCGGCCGGACCTGGGAGACACCGTGGGGCTCACGGGCAGAGCTGGACCATGTGCTAACCTGAGCCAGGGGAGGCTCCTGGAGCAAACCCAAGAGCTACTCACCAACTCTGCTGGGTTTGGGGGAATATACAAGTCAAACTGACAACTTAATGGAGGGAAAACAGGGTCTGATACATTTTTAAAAAGTAACATTTATAAAAGCAAAAGATATGTAAACAGCTGGACATCTCTGGATGAGTAAATTTTTTTTTTTTGAACTGGGGATTGAACTCATGACCTCACACTTGCCAAGCAGGAGCTTGTGCCGCTAAACTAAATCCCCATCCAATGGATGAGCAAATGGACAGACAGAAAGCTGGTTAAGACTTGTGTCTTTAAAGAATGGGTGAAATAGCCTGGCAGGGCAAGGCAGTATCATGAATGTGACAGTTGGGACAAAGCTGCTGAGGAGAGAGCAGAGCAGTCAGCCTCTGGCCAAGGTGTGCCCAGCATGGGGATGGATGGCTGGTGGGAGCTGCAGGGTGCGACCCTCTACTCTGCCCTGGAGACAATGAAGGAGACAACTACGCCAGGCTGGAAACACAGGTGACAGGGAGCGATGTACACTAATATCCACACCAGAGCCTTGCTCACCTGCCTGTTCAGTTTCACGGCCAGAATCGTGTTGGAGTAGCTATAGTTACAGATCTCAGTCCCCTTCTTAAAGTGGCAAACTTTCAGCTTCCTGGGAGCTTTGAGGCTAACGATGGCCACTAAGCTGCTGGAGAACAATCTTTCTACGATGCACACATCTTCAGTGTCAGCTGAAAGCAGAAAACAAAAACACATGTGGATACATGCATCTTTGAGTCAACAGGCTGAATCCACCCGACACAAACTCACACCTAAGTAACACTTAAGGCAGAGACTACCGGGCCCCTGGTGTGCCAGGACAGCCCAAGGGGGTGGAAAATTTCAATTTTCTGGAGTTCCAGGAATGCTGCCACTATGGATATAGATCATGCCTCTATGTGAAGACAAATCACAGAATTACTTAAAAGCATTCCTTTAATAAGCTCTGTTGCTGGATTTAGATCTGAGGACTTAAAAACACACGCTAGTTCAGAAAGCCAAACTAGTAGATAAAGTGATAAAACAAGATACAAGGACCTATTTTATTAAGACATGAACTGCAGGTTTTACAATTATGATGTTTTACCTTACGATTTTTAAACTGTATGATGGTACCAAAGTGACAGCATTTGGTAGAAAACGTACTTCTGATTCTGAGTTTGCATCTTTTCTTGGGCTGGTGACATGACCCAGCCACCCCCCAGGACCACCAGGAAAAGAATGTGCACCCTACATGCTGTGGTTGTACCCCATAGGGCTGTGCTGCTGTGGGTGGCATTTGGGTCACATATGGTAAGTGTGATTCCACTTTTTATATTTTCAAGCCAGGATGAGTCTGTTGAGATGCAACCCCACTGTAAGTGGAGGAGTATTTCTAAGCAAGCACAGGGTAGCGATCTATTCATAGACTTGACAAACAGCTGAATACCAGCCTAGGTACTGGCAACATAATGATGTGAACTGAAGAGTCAAACATAGCCTAAATGCCACAGAACATGTTTTTTAAAAAAACCTATTATTCAGAATGGAAAAGGCAGAAAATCAAGCACATGATTCTAAGCTTTTCAGTTTATTCAGTTACTTTTTTTTTGGTACCAGGGATCGAACTCACAACTGCGCGTTTTCAAGGTAGGCACTTATGCCGCTGAGCTAAATCCCCAGCCCTATTCAATTACTTTTACCTATTTACAGATAAAATCATGTTCCCTTCTTTCCTATAGCAGTGCACAAACCTTTATTTCAAAGATCAAAAGCAAACAGTTTAGAAAGTGGCTGGGCTGCCTGATGGCATCTGGAGCAGGTGCTGCCTCCCCATGAAGGGGCGGAGGTCTCGGGGCATGGCCCTGACAAGGCAGGAGCTGAAGAAATGGACGCAGGGCTAGAATGTCAACTATAGGTGGCTCAAAGAACCTCACTAAGAACCAGACACATAGGTTCTCTGATGCCCCTTCCCCTGGAAATTCGTGAGGACAGTTGTGACAAGAAGCCTGAGGGGAGGCAGGGTATCAGGAGAACTGGGAGCTGGTCCCCATCCCTGGGCCACTGCACGGCTAAGAGACTGGCCTTTCTTCATCACTCTGGCCACCTCCATGAGCTGCCCTCCACCCCTCTTGGTGAGCCTGCTTTATCTCTGTTGTTCCCCAAGTGTTGGCTGAGCTGCATCTCATGCCCTCACCCCTGCCAGTCACCAGCTCCCGTGGAGCATCCAGTTCCACTGATGGTGAACCTTTTAGAGCTTTCAATGATATGAACAGCCCACCATGGCATGCGTGCCATGGATTTGCCACCACTGATCTACGTGCAGGGCCCCTGCTGGGACAGAGCCATGCCTGGCTGTGACCTCATCTAACATCGCCCAGCAGGGAGGGGCAGCTCCACAGACACTGGTGCTGGACAGCAGACTGGGTGGCTGGATCCTGGATGTTCCGCAAACACTTCTAACACTACTTTAGAGACCAGTCTCTTAAACTTCAATGTTACCTAATCAAAGGCCACTCTTGTGACGTGTGGTTTTGGTCATGAAGTCCTTTTATCCCCAGGTGCTGTATCTAAGGAGCAGAACTGCTTTGACTGAATTTCAACTGCTTTTACTCTGATACCTGCAATGGGAAGGCAACAGCACAGGGTGCCTCTGTGTGTCTGGGGAGTGCAATGGTGACCCAGGAGAGTGCTTGGGAAAAACCAGTTTAAAAATCAGATTCTGCAGTAGCTAGCTGTCAGGCCTGGCATTAATTTTCTCAGTGGTGGAGTAGGAAGGTGTTGGCTTCATAGCTTTATTAATTCTAAGAATGGGAAAACCTGGTACATACAAAACCAACTGATTATTAACAGTAAATTTTTCTTAAATTCATGGATCTCCTAAATTAAACCAGTGGTGAAAAGATCTTATTTCCAAATATGTTGATCTTCTTTATTCAGATTCTGTATTTGTGAATCTGTCATCTTTGCTGAAGTTTATTTGTAACCCCAAAATCAATATTCATGGGTTTTTACAGCCATTTGTAGACACAGGCAGAATGCTGACAGATGGGAGGCCTCCGCACTGCATACACTGAGTCCAGGGCTGAACCATCAAGAAAACAAGGAAGTCAAGAGAACGCAGGGAGCAGACTGCAGAGGGTACCCTGAGGAGGAGCAGGTGCCTACAGAGGGGCTGCAAGGACAGGTACTGTCAAAGCAAGTCATGTTTCCAGCTAGGAGCTACTAGATCCAGGCTGAGGACAGACACTGCGGTACAGACAGGTCACCGTGGAGATGGATGCCAATGCAGGCTGTGGCCATCTGGAAGACAGGGAGGGAGCTCCCTGGGGAAGCATCCAACAGCTCTGGAGCAGGAGGAGATACTACTGGCCTAGAGGCTCACAGAGTGGGGTGGGGATTTCCCAGGTAAAGGTGGCCTGAGACTAGCATGCCAAAGGATACATCATCACAACACCGCAGGACTGGGAAGTCCCTCATCAGCCAGAGAACAATCAGACGGGTCCAACAGAGCAGACTACTCATGACAAGATTCAGTGCTCTTTCTGGTAAAAAACTCTTTACAGATCTATGAATAGGAGGCAACTTCATCAATCGATCGGGGCATTTATGAAAAGTCTATAGCTAACACTATATGTATATGGTTCTTCCTTTTGAGACCCAGGGAGGGAGGTCAGAGTGTCTGCTTTCCTCACTCTGCACTGGAGGTGTCTCTCATACTGCAAACAAGGCCAGAGTAAGGAAAGAAAACACATGGCCCAAAAGGAAGCTGTTGAACTGTCCCTACTGCAATCTTAAGGTGCCTACAGAAGCAACAATTAGCAAGGCAAAGCATACAAGATGAAACCAGAGAAATGAGGCTGCTGTGTAGTTCAGTGATAGAATACTTGTCTAGTATGTCTAAGGCCCTGGATCCCTCCCACAAACCACAGTGGGGGAGGAGAGGGAGAGAGAGACAGAGAGACAGAGAGATAGATTATTCTTTTTTTTTTGGTACCAGGGATCGAACTCACGACCTTATACTTGCCAGGCAGGCACTTAAGCCACTGAGCTAAATCCCCGACCCCGAGATAGATTATTCTTATACACCAGTAGCAAATAACTGGGAAATGAAATTTAAAAATTAATGTAGTGGCCCTGAAGCAAGGCCAGCAGATTGCTGTAGCTGCTGGTTTCAAACAGGAGCCTAAAGAGAATTCTTTCTGTAGTCTGTTGGCCATTTCAGAACTTTGGAAATGGAAAGGTCAATTCATCAGAAAGAAATAGCAGGTGAGTGTGGCAGACTTTCAGTGGCCTGCAGGAGAAAGACCCTGGTGGCTCGGGACCTGCACCATGTGGTTGATTCGGGGTGCCGGGAGAACAAGGAGCTCTTCCCCTCTCTGGGGGGCAGCTGTGAGTGTGGCAGACTTTCGGCAGTCCAAAGGAGAGAGACCCTAGCGCTTCGGGACCTGCACCATGTGGTTGACTCGGGGTGTCGAGAGAACAAGGAACTCCTCCCCTCTCTGGGGGGTGGTGTGAGCCTGCTGGTGCGCGGGCTGAGAATCAAACATCTCATGTAGTCCTGTCCTCCATCTTGTGTCCCCCCTGCCTTAGCAAGTGGGAGCCAGTGAACTACACATCTTGTGAAAAGATTGGCTATGTTATTTAGTATGAGCTCCTCGTATGCAAAGATATGGACAACCATTTGGAAGAAAACAAGAGACAGTATGACAGATAGTGAAGATCTCTGGTTGTCTAGTTTTGAAATTTATGCTTTCTTATGTCCCGTTCTGTTCTGTTTTGTTGTGTTTAATTTTAACCCCCTTTAAAATAAAATTTAAAAAAAATTAATGTAACACTGCCAACTCCCAAATTATTACATATTTTAAATTTAATAAAAGATACAAGACCCCCATATCAAAAGCAACAATACACTACTAATACAAACCAAAGAACAGTTAAATTAATGGAGAGATATACCGTGTTCATGGATTGAAACTCAATATTGTTTATCAATTCTCCTCAAATTGATCTCTATGTCCAATACAAGCCTTATACTCTCGGCAAATTTTCATAGTCACTGAATGCCGATTCAAAGTTGTATATATGGAAAAGCAAAGGACCTAGGATATCTAAGATTACCTCAGAAAAGAACAAAGTCGAAGACTGACAAATAGATCAAGGGATGAGAACAAAAGAACCCAAAAGCAAACTCACCTACAGGACTGCTTTTAAGCACAAAAACAATCTTCACAAAGGAAGCAGATCTTTTCAACACACAGTGATAGAGTAGGAATTTGTAGGGAAGCTACCCTTGATTTATACCTTACAACACACACACACAAACTAATTTGAGATGTATCACTGGCCTAAACATGAAACAGCTTTTATGTATAGTTATAACTACAAAGCTTTCAAAGAATGCAAAAGAAAGTAGCTCCATGACTTGAGAGTAGGCAATGGTTTCCTAGGCAGGTCACAGGAAGCAAAAATCATTAAAAGAAAAAGACAAATCAAATCAGACTATATCACAATAAAAAGTATCTACTTAAAACACAGGAAAATTAAGAAAACAAGCAAGAGTAGGAAAAAGTAGTCATAAAACATATCTGACAAAGGAGCTCACTCCAGAGTATCATAAGAACTCTAACAACCCAATAATAAAAAGACAACCAAATGTAAAAAGGTGAGGACCTAAAGAGTCATTTCAAAAAAGAAAAGATACAGACAACAAACATATGAAAACAATCAGTATCATCAGTCACCAGGGAAATGCCAATTAAATCAGAACAAGGGGTGAGGGTGTGTGTGAGGTCCAGGTTTCAGCCTCAGCACTGTGTATGTGCACAGACACACAGACACACCACATACCAGAATGGCTAAAATGACAGTGACAATGTCAAAAGTGAGTGAGAACTCTGAAGCCCTAGGACATGCAAGTCCTGATGGTGGGAACACAAACCTCAGAGCCATTAGGGGAGGTCTGGCGGCTTCCTATAAGTGGAGTATGTGCAATCCAATAATGCCGTAGGACAGCTACCCAAGCCACATGCAAACATGTGCACAAAGACTCCAAAAGAACATCCACACAGATGCCCTCAGGAGCAGACATGTGTGGTCACATAGTATGTGCTGGCACTGACACAATGTGCTTCCAGAAAATAGGCCGAGTGAAAAATGCCGTGTCAATCTGAAGTTCTAGTCGGCTCAGGTAAACTACAGCAGAAAAAAGGTGGATCCTGGTTGCCTCCCAGGGTGGTGGAACCTGAAGAGCTTTGCAGAACGATGGTGAGCCTTGATCCAGTGCAGCCTCTAGAGATGCGGGTGCTTCTCAAAATTCACCGTGCATTCCACTGCACATAAATTTTACCTTACAAGAAAGAAATGAAAACGCTCAACCCTACACCGCTACGCTTGAGTTAAGATTTTGGGACTTTGCCCCAGGGTCTGCAATTTCTTCTGGAACCTGCACAGAGTGAGGTGGTTGATGGGCAGGTGATGAGGGTGGATTTAATGAAATATTAGCAACACATTTTGAGTGGTAGGGGATGGATGGATGTGAGCTGAAAAGTGCTTTCGACTTTCATTTGTGCTTAGAAATTTCCACTAATAAACCTCAATGCAGGCACAGAGAAGGCAAACGATCAATGGGTTAGAGCAATGGTGGCAAACCTTTGGCAAAAGTGCCACACTGGACTGACTGTTATGATGGAAAGCTCTAAAAGGTTCACCATCACTGGTTAGTGTCTGCTCATTTGTCCTATCCTGCACAGTCTTCAAGCTGACTTTCCTGAAATTTTTAACAAAAGAAGCAGAACAGATTTCTTTCAGAAGTAAAATTTTTAAAAAATTGGGGCATGATATAGAGGCAGAAAAGCTTTTTTTGGGTTTACATAGTGAGTTTGAGTCCCACCTAGACTATAAGAACAAGGCCTTGCCTTAAAAACAACAAACAACAACGACAAAAAAAAAAAAAAATCAAGACTTCAGATTGGTAAGAAGAACCGTAAGAAAGGCCAAAAACCAAATGATGACTCAGAAAAAAATATTCAAAACTCTTAACAAATGGCTAATTTGTGTCTTTGTGCTTGCTTTGTGTTTTAAGACAGGGTTTTTTGCTACATAGCCTTTTCGCTGGACTTCAACTCTGTGTAATCCTGCCTGGCCTCAAACTCATACTTATCTTCCTGCCTCAGCCTCCCGAGTTCTGTGATTATAGGTAGCTAATTTGTTTTAGACCAGTAACAGACAAGTAATCCAACAGAAAAACAGGCAAATGAAAGAAAATGGTCAGTTTAAAAAATAGAAATAAAAAGGCACATGACTGTGCACAAAAAAGTTCAATTTCAGTTGATTCAAGGATTACCAATCATCAAGGCAAATGGACATTTAAAAAAGTCACACATCTTTAAACAGGAAAATGTAAGGAGCTTTCACAGGGCTTGAGGAAGGCAGCTTGCTCACTCCCCCACCACGGGAACCCAAACCGGCCCTGCCTCTGTCAAAGGGCAATGTAGAAGCATCTATTGGTTTTAAAACGTGGTTATCTCTTACGAATGTATTTCCACTATAGGAAGCTACCTTTCAGTAGCCCACACACACAGGCAAAACAAAGATGCCCACTCAGCATTCCCAATCCCAAGGTACTATATATCCACTCAAGAACTCGTACATAAAAGTTCACAGCAGCCCCCAAACGTCAAAGACCCAGGGGCTATCAACAGACGAATGGATGGACAAAACCATCTATCTAGACAATGTGATGTTATCCAGCAAGACACAGAAATGAAGTACTGACACACCATGGCAGGGAAGAACCATGAAAGCTCTACGTGAAAGAAGCCAGCCAAACATGATTCCATTTATCTGAAACGTCCAGACAGCAAATCTATAGAAGCAGAAAGTAGATTAGTGGCTGTGTTGGGCTCGGGGTGGTAGGAGGAAACGGAGTGACTGCTAATGGACTCAGGACTGCTTCTGAGGATTACAGAAACATTTCAAAATTAGATTATGGTAGACTTTACAAGCCAGTATAGATACACAAAACCCACTGAACTGTATGCTTTAAAAAGATTTATATACCTTACAAGATACAAAAATTTTATCTCCAAAAGGTTTTATAGACGCCACAATAAAGACCAACGTAGGCAGCCTACTACAGAGATCTGAACTTCGGCTGATATATTAAAGATGTGATGCAAGGGGTATGTGACGCAAGAAGCAGGGATTCTGGACATCAAAGATGTGCTGCCACCACGAGAGAGGACACAGTGTCAGGGAAGACCCTGCCAGAGGCCATGTGTCCACAGACCACAGGAGGTATGTGGACAGGTGTCAAGGAGGTCTCTAAAGCCTCTGAAATCAGAGCTATCTGCAAGTTGCATCAGATGTTCAAAGGAGCCAGTAACCCAGGAGAGGACAAAACCCTCTGCCAACTGCAGGGAAGGCTCCCCAAGAACTCCCCAGCAAAGACGCAGCTCTGACATTTCCAATTACACTTCACACTCCATAGGACTTCCAAACACGTACAAAGATGGGAAAATACTGTATTAAAATAATTTACTATAGTAAAAGACACATTGCCATTGATCCCCTCAAACAATCCCCTCCCACATACTTATCCCATCATTCTTGCCACTTTCTGAAGCAGTCCTGGGACTTCTCTTTTGTGAGTGTCTCTACAAGGTGTGGTCAATGCTACAGATGAGTGCCACTCAAAGGACAGGCAGGTTCATAAAAACACGACAGACTGTGCATCTTCATCAACCTTACTCAGTGGAACTGGCACCATGAGACTTCTGGATCTTCCTCAAGGTTAAAATGACCATGAAAGGGACATTTCTGGACATTTCAGGTGACCTGAAAGGGACAGGTGAAAGGACACCTGTCCCTTTGAACTGCATCAGGACTTCAGGGCGGCCGCAACAGCTCAAGTAAAGATACTCCTGAAAGGGGACTTCTAGGACTGCGTCAAAAAATAGCAAGAATAGGGTGTGTTCAAAGTGAGGTGGAGTACTCTGAAGGGGATTAATGGCAATGTCTTTTACTGTTAAAAAAAAATATTCAACAATCATTTCCAGTAAACTAGTGTACAGACAGCTTAGGCCTCTCAGGAACAGTGGTAAGCAACAGTCTACACTGGGGCTAGGGATTTAGCTCAGCTGCACAAGCTCTTGCCTGACAAATGCAAGGTCATGAGTTCAACCCCTGATCCCAAAACAAACAAGCAAACAATCTACACTGATTAAAAAAAAAAAAAGGATATGACAGTCAAATGAAAAGCAAAAAACAGGGCAGTATCATTATTCAAGATGGCACATTACCAGCATACCAGTGCCAGAAAGTATTCAGGCTGACACGAACAAAATCTAAACATAAGCTTCAGTGACCTCAAGTGGCAAAGGCCTGGCCTCATTCTAGGTGGCCTCTGCCATAATTTCTGAAAACTTTCTCCTACAAACTGCCTTCTACAATCTGATCTGAGAAATCAATTATTTGATTGAAAAAAGAATGCTTCTTTTGTTTCTCCTGGCATAGTTTATAGCTGGCAATGATAAAGCTCCTCAAGCAGGAAGGGAAGAAGGCCTTTAAATAATTGATAGAAATACACTTCCACATCAGCCTGTCCAATGTCTTGAACTCCACAGGGATGGGAATAAGTCTAATATTCCATTACCACAGATTCAGGCAAACAGAGGCAAACAGTGTTTCTGTATTACTCTACTATATTACTATATTACTATATTGCTATATTACTATATTACTATAAATCTCATTGAAATTAATATTCAGACTGGTGAGTGGCCTGTCAAGTAGGAACGATGTCAGAAAACACCATTTCTCAGACCTTAAGATGCAGATGATGACCAGTAAAGTAAATGGTAATTGGTTTCTTGGCCAAGCAATAAGGTTGATAAAAGGTGTTAGGAGACGATGGGTGATTTGTGTATCTATGGAGCTTCAGTCACTTGCTGAGCTAGGGAACATTTGCCTCATGTAGTATCTTGGAACCGCATGCTTTATAAGTGATGCTTCCTGGCTTAGAAAATTCTAAGGTATAAAGAAAAGGCACAGTGTAGAATCTGAACAAGCCAGCTCCTAAACTTCTGTGATATTTTACAAACAGTAAAGCCCCACCTTCTATTCATTTTTGCATAACAGTGGAGGACATTACTATAGTAGCATTTTAGGGAGGAGAGGCCACATTTGTGTACATTGTGTCTTCAAACAAGAACTGGTTCTGCAGAGGAAGGAGAAAACACACACAGGACACATGTGGACAATTGGCAAGATGTTCCCAGTTCTTGCACCCTCTAAGTTTGAAATGACAACAGAGACAGTAAAAATCTTACCATGCTATGGGGGTAAAGGTCTTGGGTCTTTTTTATTTAAAGAAATGAAATAAGCAGTTGTCAATCTTGTTTTCCTCCTGGGACAAACTCTAGTTCATTTGTAACAGCAAGCGACTGATAGCAAAGATCTCATTTTATGATGGATGCTAAGAGTTAGAAGGCTATGAGCCCATACCCAGCCTACATTAAAATACTGAGATAGGAAGTGAGATTGTTTGCTAGCTCCACCCACAGAAAAATGCTAAAAAGCAACCTGGATATTCACTCAGAGGCTACCCTGTTTCCCCAGAGACTCTCTTATCTACTCAAAGAAAGTACATGAGAGAGGAAAGGTAGATAGTACTCTAGGAACAGAACAGTGAAACCGCTGCAGTTTAAAGTATTAATCCTGCAACTATTCTTGTCCCATTTCTTTTTTTTTTTTTTTTTTTTTTTGGTACCGGGGATCGAACTCACAACCTTGCGCTTGCCAGGCAGGCACTTAGGCCACTGAGCTAAATCCCTGGCCCTCATCCTCTATTTTTAAGGAGTGAAGTTCACTAAGGGGAAGACAAATCACTGTTGGTCAGTAAAGTCTCTCCTTAAAGACTAGCTCTCAAGACATCACATTTGATTCCATCGAAGCCTTTGACAAACAGGTGCCAAAGACCAGTCAACTAAGTTTATACCACAGAAGAGGCAAAACCAGGTTTTGGTATTCTTTTACTCTTCTCTAAGCCCCTGGCCTTCAAACAGGGAAGAAGATTCTGGGTTTCAAAACAGACAAGAGTGACTAAGGCAACAACAGCACAAATCAAAGACTTTCTTTTAGCTACAGATTTAATGAACGCACCAGCCATTTATCAAAGCCACAGGAATCCTTTTGCAGAGAGACGGCTACCGGCTACCGTTCCAGAGGAAAGGTCCTGTGGGGAGATCTCCAGGAATACTAGCCCTGGTTCATACCTCTTTTATCTAGATCACATCTTCAGTTACACAAGACTTGTAAGCACCAGGAGACCAGTTACACAAGACTTGTAAGCACCAGGAGACCAATCTAAGGACAAAAGAGGAGTGAAATCTGAGACAGCCAGCAGGAACCATGGGTCAAGGAACCGAGTCCAGGAAGCCTAGTGCTGCTCTCTCCCTATCCAGGGCTGGGTGCTCACCATCAGGGCAGTGACAGCAGGGACAGCTGGGGGAGTCACGCACACTCCACTGAGGGGGCGGCAGGGGAATGCTGTAATTTCCACGCAAGAGGCACAAAGAAGCCCTGTTGTCTTTGCTGTTACGTCTGTGCTTGCCACTGTGCCCCCAGCCCAGCCTGATGCAAATGTGTTTACTTTTTTTCTTTTTAAAGTACTGGAGGTTGAACCCAGGGTGTCTGCACTGAACTATATCCCCAGCCCTTTTTATTTTTTGAGACCAGGCCTAAGTCACAAAATAGCCTGGGCTGGGCTTGGCGATCCTTCTGTGTCAGCCCCCGTCTCAGAGTACTGGGATTACAGCTGTGTGCCACCACGCCTGGCTAACATGTTAGCTCTCGGTCTTCTTCAGTTAGATGCAAGTGTCATGAGGGCAGGAATGTTGTCCCTCTTCCTCTTCCTCTCCAGCAACCAGAACAGGCTAGCACAAGGCAGATCCTAAAGATTAAAACGTGCTGCACCAGTGGATGGGAGAGTGACAGGAGATGTCCATTCACATCACCTGGCAGAATCTCTCATTCTTGGGATTAGTGGAAAAGATGGAATTCAAAATGGACTCCAAAGTACAGAGAAAGCAAAGCTGGCAATACCAAAACACTCAGAATGAAACACTGGCATTGCTAATATGGAAGAAACCTGATTTCCAGAACTTTATGCTCACTGGATGTGGCAGTGGCATGCTTGTAAGCCTAGCATTAGGGAGGCTGAGGTAGGAGGATCACTGTGAGTTTGAGGCCAGCCTAGCCTACATAGTGAGTTCAAGGCCTATCTAAACTACCCAGTGAGACCTTGGTCTCAGAAAAAAAAAATACCAAAACAACTTTATGCTCATGTATCAAAGTGGCAAGTCTCTTTCTGAATCCATATCCCAGTGGACAAATCACAAACTATGATTGCTACACTCCTTACAGCTCTTCATAAGGATCCTTAGGTTCCAGCCACAGGCAAGTTCAGGTCTACTCTAAGTGCTATATACAAAGTGGGTGGAAATAATTACAAGCCACTGCCTAGTATGACTAGTATCTAGGGCATAGAAAGAATTCACAAAATGGCATTAAAAAAACAAACAATCCAATTAGAAAGTGGGCAAATACAGGAACAAATGATTCACCACAGAGGATATACAGACGGCAATAAGCACACAAAAAGATGTTGAACACAGTCAGTGGTAAGGGAACACAAAACCACAATGAGATAGCACTGTACACCCTTATCAGAGTGACAGAAAAATACAGTGATAGCATCAGCAAGGGTGCAGAGAAACTCATCCACTTATTATTGGTTGGAGTGTAAATGCTACAGCCAGCCTGGAAAACAATGTGGCAGTTTCTTAAACATCTGTACACCTAACTACTATACTGCCCAGCAGCTGTACCTTTGAGCATTTACCTCCAAAAAATGAAAACCTGTGCACACACAAAAGTCTAACACAAATGCTTGTAACAGACTTTTCTCCTTTCTACTCCCATTTCCACTTTTTTATTTTGGTCAGTACTGGGGATTGAAACTAGGGACACGCTACCTTGATTCTTCTCCCCCTTCCTGAGACAAGGTCCTGCCAAATTGCACAGTACGGGTTTGTGATCCTCCTGCTGCAGCCTCCTGAGTAGCTGAAAATACAAGTGTGCACCTACCACACCTGGGCACACAACAGCTTAACTTGTAACAGCCAAAACTGAGAATGAGCCCACAGATCCTTTAACAGGAAAATGGTTATAATGAGGTGTGTTCAAACCATGGGAGACTATTTGTTAGTAAAAGGAATGACCGCCCATACACAACTTGAATGAATTCCGCATCACAGAACATTACATCCTTCTGCTATGGCCTGCATGACCCCACAGGTGTGTGGGCTCAGCTCGGTCCACTGGGTGACACTACTGGGATATGGCGGAACCTCGAAGAGGAGGGTCCTAGCAGGAGGACTTCAGGTCACTGGGGTTTGTCCTCCCTCACAAGTGATTAACATAGACCCCTGAAATGCAAGCCTAACCTCATGAGCTCTCTTCGGTTTCCAGGTGTCACCACCTGCTCTCATGGATGTGACAAACTTGGGGGTGGGCAGGGATGTGCTTCACCAGAACTAAGCATAGGCAGCAGGCACTATGCTCTTGAACCTCCAAACGGTAAACTAAGTAAACTTAGCTTGCTTCAGGTAATTTGTTACAGTGATGAAAAACTGACAACTTCCAAATTTGAGAAATGGAGGACAGATTAGAGGCTGCTAGGGATTAGAGATAGGTGGCAGGGAGGCAGATACAATTACAAAGGTTGACCTGAAGGGTCTTTGTGGAATTGTTTGGTAGCTTGATTGCGGCAGATACAGGAATCTCCTCAGTTGTGAAACTGTAGAAAACTCAAAGACACATAAGTAAAACTACAGTGACATGAACAAAGAGAGGGATGTGGGTATTCTGGTTGTGGTACTTTGCAGTATTTTTTGTTTTACCATTGGGGGAAACTGGACAAAGGGGACAAAGGATCTGCATTAGTTTTTACACCTGCCAGTGAATCTAAATTTCAAAAATTATGTTCATGGAAAGAACTCAAAGCTTTTTTTCATTGTCATCTCACTGGTGGAGCTATGCCTACACTGCCATTTATTCATTACTCTAATCCTGACAGCAATCTCATAGGCAGGCGTTAGTTGTTTTGCCAAAAATAAAAGGAAACTGAGGCCCAGATATGAAGTAATCCATCTAAAGCCACGTGCCAAATGACTGAGCAAGAAGCCAAAGCTTATGACCATTCTGCTACTCCATGCTGCCTCTATGACATATTGCTGTTCAAAAGCTGTAAAATGACAACTCAAGAAAATAAACTGTTTTCAAAGGAACTGTTTCCATTTTCTGGAAACTACAGCAGTAACCTAAATGGTTTAAATGGCATTTTATAGGAGGGAGAGACCACAGAATATATTTGATTAGAATACATTTGACTGAAAAAGCCCATAAAACAAAACCGCAAACATACATTTATATGTATGCAAACATGCATAAAAAGATCTAGGAGAACATCCACAGACTGTCACTAGTGTCACCTCTTGCAGAAACCAAGGTGGAAGAAGAGCACTGGTTAGGCGCCATCTAGACTCTGGCTTCTCCATATTTGAACTTTAGACTGCCCATTCCAATTCAAGTACCACTGGTCTACGGTTTTCAAGAAGAGGAAAAATAAAACAAACACTTACTGCATTCATAGATCTGTGCCAGCTTATCTACAGAAGAAAGGGAGAAAAATTTATAACCAGACTTACTACCAACAGCTAGGGACCTGCAAAAAAGCCAAATGCAGAAATAAGAGCTGATACATGTAGACAGTGATAATGCAAAGTAGCTCCCAATTTGCCAGTTAGTAACCAGCATTTCTACCAGAAATTAGTAGTCCAAGTAATTTCATATGGTCTGTACAGGGGTATGGCACACCATGTTACAATGTCCAATAAAGGAGGCGATGTTACTTGAAATCTGTAAAATATTTTCTGGAGATCTAACGTACCATGTGGTGACTATAGTGAGCGGGCACTGCATATTTAAAACTGAACTGAGTTAATCATGTCATTATGGATGAGGTAAGATCAAAATATACAGTGAATATTTAAATAAAAAATGTACTGCAGAAATACACATTACCATTAACTCCCCTGCAAATACTCTCCCTTCCCCCGCTTTAAACAAACATGCATCCCATTGTTCTTGCTATGTTATGAAGCAGTTCTGGAAGCCTTCTGTGTCTTTCCAAAGTGTGATTAAAAAAATCAGTGAATATTGCCACCACTGAGCGCCACCCAACAGAAAGGCAAGATCGCAAAAACACAGCAGCGTGTTGTAATTCATTTTGTTCACCAGATCTGACACCATGGGACTTCTGATCTTCTCTGAAGTCAAAATGAACATGATACTCATGAAACAGAATGTCTAGAACTGCTTCACAAAATGTTGAGAACAACAGGCTATGTGTGTTCGAAGTGAGGGGAAATATTCTAAAGGCAGATTAATGACAGGTTGCTTTTTTTTTTTTTACTGTAATATATCTTTAAAAATTATATATTATGGCCCTGAAGCAAGGCCAGCAGATCGCTGTAGCTGCTGGTTTCAAACAGGAGCCTAGAGAGAATTCTTTCTGTGGTCTGTTGGCCATTTCAGAACTTTGGAAATGGAATGGTCAATTCATCAGAAAGAAATAGCAGGTGAGTATGGCGGACTTTAGGGGGCCTGTAGGGGAGAGACCCTGGCACCTTGGGACCTGCACCATGCAGTTGACTCGGGGTACCAGGAGAACAAGGAACTCCCCCCCACCTCTGGGGGCAGCTGAGAGTGTGGCAGACTTTTGGCAGCCTGAAGGAGAGAGACCCTGGT
>PVJX010008852.1:37515-63704 GCA_004027295.1 Dolichotis patagonum
CCCCCGCCATGGTTTTGTTCTGTTCTTTTTTTACTTCCCCTCTGAGACAGGGCCTCACTATGTAGTTTAGGCTCGCCTTGAACTCATGGCAGTCCTGCTTTGGCCTCCTGAAAGGTGGACTACCATGCCTGACTTCTTTTATATTTTAATATCGAGCCTATCACCTTCCAGTGTGCACTACGATATCCTCTGTTGACCAGACTATGAGCTCCAGGAAGGCAAGTTTCTATCTATGTCACTCATTCTGAGTTCCTGTCACCCAGACAGGGGCCTGAAGAACCCCGCCTCCTCCCCAAACTCCTCCTGACCTGTGGCCAAGGTGGCTGGGGCTAAGAGCGGCCGCCCATGCCTGTACTTTGATTCATAGCCTATCATCTGGGGGATGGGGAGCCGGGGGCTGGGGTATGGAGAAGAGGCCTGCGTTCAGCCAGGGACTTGGTCATGTGTGACTCAGTGGTGTGGTGTGTCCTCATAGCTCACCTGGGGACAGCATGAACTAACATTCCTGGTGGCAAGGAGAGGAGCATAGATGCCTGGGAGCTGCCACCATTCCTTCAGGATTCCTCCAGGGGACTGGCCTGATACCACCTGGGACATACCTCCCGCCTGTCAGTCCTGCCCTCAGCCCTGCCACCCAGCTGACACCGCCAGTTCCTGGACTGTTCCCTAGCTTTCCTCCCACAGGCGAGTCCAGAATAAACTCAGCATCAGCACCTGGTGTGGAGGAGAAGACTCAGCTGGAGGGGAGGCACTGTGTGAGGAGGCCGTAGGCGAGGGCCCTGAAAGTAGACAGGCCTACAGGGGTTGAAATCTAGGTTTGGGTTCTAGGATGTTTGTGTTCTTATCTAAGTCACCTAACCTCAGTTTCTGCAATAATAACAAAGGCTGAAAAAATACTTCCTGAGATTACTATTAAGATGGGGTGGAGATCCCAGCAGTGGGGAGGCTGAGGCAGGAGAATTACCATGAGTTCGAGGCCAGCCTGGGCTACAAAGTGAGTTTCAAGTCAGCCTGAACTGCATCGTGAGACTCTGTCTCAAAAAAAAAAAGATTGAATAGAGAGCTGGGCATGGTGGCACAGTCCTGTGATCCCAGTGAGATAGGACTGTCAGATAATATAGGGAAAATAAATGTAACTCCCAACCTGCTAGATGTCCCATATGCGGAGTTCCTGTTCCCCAAAATTGAAGAATAAATTCTGTTTATTTGGTTTCTTTTTGAGACAGGGTCTTGCTATGTAGTTCAGGCTGGTTTTGAACTCACTATGTAGCCCTTGCTGCTCTCAAACTTGTAGTGATCCTCCTACCTCAGCCTCCTGAGTGCTGGGATTACTTTCTTTCTTTTCTCCTTCTCCTCCTTCTCCTTCTCCTCCTCCTCCTTCTTCATCTTTTTGAGATAGGGTCTCGCTATGCAGTTCATGCTGGCCTTGTGCACACTTTGTAGCCTAGGCTGATCTCAAACTTGCAAGGATCCTCCTGCTTCAGCCTCCCAAGTGCTGGGATTACAGGCACGTACCACCACACGCAGCTCTAAAGTATTTTTCTTTTAAGACAGGGTTTTGCCTTGTAATTGAAGCTGGATTTAGACTTACTAGCCCAGGCTGGCCTTGAACTCATGGCAATCCTACTGCCTCAGCCTCCCAAGCAGTGGGATGATAGGTTTGTGTACTATGCCTGTCGTAAAATTTTTTTATAGAGACAAGATCTTGCTCAGTCACTGAATTGCCCAGGTTGGACTAAACTTTTGATCCTTCTGTTTTAGCCTCCCACAGTGCTAAGTTTACAGGTGTGCACCACTATGCCTGATTGGAAACTGGTTTCATCAGTGGTGTCTTCCCTAAAATTTATTAATTTACATTCAAACTTAATCTCTAAAACAGTGCTGTTAAGACACATGGCCTTGCTGGCTGAGGGTGTAGGTGAGTAGTAAAATACATGACTAGCAGGTGTGAAGCCTGGCTTTGATCCTCCAGCACTGAAAAAGACAGAAAAGAAGAAAAAGAAAAAACAGAAAAAGAGGAAAGAGAGAGAGAGATGAAGAGAGAGAGAGAAAGAGAAAGAGAGAGTCAGAGGGAGAGAGGGGGAGAAAGGAGGGAGGGAAAGAGAAGTGCAACCTCTGGGAAGCAATTCTGTCGCAGGGCAGAGCGTACAGGGACCCTGCCTTCCAGGAAGGCCCAGGTGGAGGAGGCCCTCTGCCCTTCCCCACTCTGCCAGTGAGGGTGGAGCAACCCAGCGCCATGTTGGAAGCAGAGAGCAGCCCACAGTAGATGTTGAACGGTGGCACCTTGATCTTGGGCTCTCTGTTTTCTGGTGCAATAGAGAAAAGTAAAAATGAAAAGAATAGGTTTATTGAGGATGTGGAAAGGAGCACACAACCCATGGTGGTTGGGCTGTCTCCTTCAACCAGATACAGAGAGGCAGAGGGTTATATGACCTCTGATAGGAAGTGGAGCATGGGGCAGATATTGATGATGTGTGAGGAACTGATTGGAATTTTCTTTGCACACAAACAGGAAAGGGAGTTGCAGTTAGGGCTGAAAAAGAAGGAGGAAGTGGTAAACGTTCCCCCTTTGGCCATCCGCCATGTTAGACCACCGCCATAATTGTACAGTAATTTATACTCAGGCAAGACCCTTTCACTCCCCAGTCTCCAAAACTGTAACAGGATGAATCTGTGTTCTTGACAGATTGCCCAGCCTCAGGTATTACAGCAGCACAGACAGGCTGAGACACAGGGTTTAATTCTCTTGGAACAGACCCAGGAAAAGCATTGCTGGCTCATAGAATCATTTTATGGTGAGCTTCTTAGGAGCCACCAAGCTGTGTACCACATTGATTGGACACCAGCTATAGGAAAGATCAAATGTCTTCGTATCTTTTTAAATCCTTATTGTCTTTTTAAAAAATGCTACTTGTCATGGTGCTGAGGGAGTCTAGTGATACCTCACTCTATTGATTTGCATTTCCTTGAAAACTGCTGATAAAGGGGAATGAAACTCTTGACCTATTATGTCCGCAAGTCTGTGTTCTCTAAAATCAAAGAATGAATTTTAGGAACAACAGAGGTTAAAAGTAGAATATATTTATTGAAAGAAAGAAAGTTTTTGCCTGAAGAGAGGCAGAAGGGTTCCCAAGTGGGCTGCCAAGGATTCTGTCTTTTCCAGGGACTTTTATAGAGTAAAACCATGGGTTTAAAGGGGGGGGCACGACTGGGAACTCACAAGGCAGATGGGCATAAGGTGGGACAGAACTATGGTTAGCCAAGAAGATCAATAGTTCAGGTAAAATTGATTACATTAGGGGCAAATGGGAAAGCAAGTCACATAGAAAGCGGGCATTTTTAGAGCTGTGACTCTTCCCTAGGTGGATGGGATAGTGACACCAGGCTTCCTCAGGGTGATAGGGCACTAATTAGAATATCAGTCCTTAGGATGTGGATGCATTTGTTTGATCCTTTGTCTTGAGGCCTGACCCACAGCAGGAGGTGTCTGTCTCCCCCCACAGTTGCAAGGTATCTGTACTGGCTCCATCGAGGACCCAGCCCTGTCTGGCTGCCTATAATATTTTTAAGTAACTCAGCTGCCTTCAACAATTTCCCCCTCTGAAGAAATAACCCAAACTGCTGTGAGAGGGTAATGGGCAGATGACCGATCTAGCTTCTTCATGCTGAAGAGGGTCACAGTTGCTGAACGGCAATCAGAGGTACTTCTGTAGAGATCTTGTCTAGAGGCCCTTGATAGATACCCAGGCATTTTTTATCTTGGGTAGGCATACAGCTTTAAGTCTGGAGGAGACAAAGCCAAAGAAACAGTTATATATATATGCACCAAAGAGTAAAATCAATAACACAATTATGAGTATAGTTAACAAAGATTTCTACCAAGAGAAACTAGTAATAGATTTCCATAAGGAGCAGAAAGACAAGGTCCAGGCAATCTCAGAGTCTGACAAATTGTTTATTTGTTGTCTTATGTCTTGAATCACTACTGAGACACTAGCAGAAGTCAGGAATGTATACACAGCATTCAGTTTTTACAATTGCACAAGTGCCCCCATGTGCTGCTGTCAGAATGTCTAATGCCATCTGATTTTGAAGGACAGCCTGCCTCATTAATTTTGTTTCTTCATTTAAGAAAGAGAGACAAGCAGCAGTGTCATTTAAGACCTCCTGAGTACAGTTAGCAAGGCCTTGATATGTTGCATGACGTCTTTTAATCTTAGGGAAGGGATAAAGACAGAGACCAAATGATCATACCAGTGGAACATGTTTCTGGGCCATCAATGTTGTAGGTGAGGTAAATTTGCAGATTTGTCAATATTTTTGACACTTCTGCCTTGTAACCATGCAAATCCTAATGTACATCTGCCTATCCACTCAGGGGGCAGCCAGGGCCACAGGTTGGTTCCACAAGACCAATGAGTGTCATTGGGGGCTCCCCATCTAATTCTGGGGCGATTAAACCAGTCTGTTGCAAACCAGTCATTACTCTGTAAAGTTACTGTGTGTACACATTGTTTAAGGGGTGTCCCTCCCAAGTATTTAGTGGCATTAGGCCAATGGGAATAAGAGTGGGTTTTTTGTTTTCAACATAAGGGGGCTTTTTTACTGAGATATCCTATGGTGGGAGTTAAACATAGATACTCATCCCATATTTGAAAATAACCACCTTGATATCTATGGTTGTTGGTCCTTAGGGAAGGACCTTTATTTTTATCTAATAGGGGCCTTATTAGTGTCTGTAGAGAGGCTTTAGTAGCATTATTAGAAAAAAATCTGATTATGTACAGGATCATTAAGAGTATAATTTGTAGGTCATTTTATTACTTTGTAATTGTGGGCAGAACTATGAACTACTGAACCTCTTTGTCTTGTAATTTATTTTAATCATCTCCTTAAAGAGGAGATACCCACCAAGGAAGTCCTGATGTACTAGACATGGCAGCAAACCACATATCCAGCAAGAGGTTTGTTGTAATGATTTTGTATATTTTTGTGCCCACATTAAAAAGGAATTATATCCTCCTTTGAGTGGTGAAGTGAACAGTAAAAGGGCTAATAGTAGCATTGCTTATCTAAAGTCTTTGTTTTCTTTTTGAAGAGGAATTTTAAGTCTTCTGTGGGTTTACAGGAGTATGTGAGCGGTTGTTTACTTTTAGTGACAGTCTCTGGTTCCCAGGGTTTGAGTCTGGTATGATGTATCCAGGAGTCTAGGCCTATTGTCTTGACTGTGGAAGGAGTTGACAGGATCACAGTGAAAGGTCCTTCCCAAGTTGGTCCTAGGGAAGGAGATGATGAGGGAGGAGATTTTACCAGTACTAAATCTCCAGGGTGGAATATAGGATTTTTTTTTGTAGCCTGAGCTTCTGTTAGCTCTTGAAGAGTTTGTTGAAATTTAGCCAATGAAATGACGTCTTTTAATAAGGCATCAGTTTCTCTGTCGAAGAAAAAAACATTAGTGAGGAAAGGACATCCATAAAGCATTTTAAATGGACTGAGACCTAGGATTTGAGGTATATTTGTTATTTTGATAAGAGCTAAAGGTAGTAAATGAGGCTACTGAAGATGGGTTTCCTGAGCCATTTTACAAAGATGCCTTTTTAAGGTGTCATTTACCTTTTTTATATTTCCTAATAACTGTGGCCTACATACACAATGGAGGTAATAGAGAATGCCCAGTGCCTGAGAGATACTTTGTGTTACTGTTACTTTAAAAGAAGGTCTATTATCACTTTGTAAGCTCTTAGGAAGTCTGAATCTGGGGATGATTCTCTCTCTCTCTTTTTTTTAAATTTTATTTAAAGAAAAAAACAAAAAAGAAAACGACCAAACAAAACAGAAAAAGGGTAGCAACAATACAGGATTCCAAAGGCAAAAAATAAAAGAACCACAAGAACAACAACAAAACAAAAACAAAAACACTAAGAAATTGCCACTTGAAAAGTTACATACTGTCATCATTGGAAATAGTTGTTCAAGTTACAAAATTAAAGCACACAAAGTAGACATTCAAACAGTGAGACTATTACACAAATACATGCAGTTATATCCTTTAGAGCACTTTCTTTTCCCCTCTTTTATATATATATATATATATATATATATATATATATATATATATATATAATATATTTAATTTATATATATATATTTAATTTTATTTTAAAGGGGGTAAAATTAAACACAACAAAACAGAACAGAACGGGACTTAAGAAAGCATAAATTTCAAAGCTATACAACCAGGGATCTTCACTATCTGTCATATTGTTTCTTGTTTTCTTCCAAATGGTTGTCCGTATCTTTGCATATGGGGAGCTCATACTAAATACCATAGCCAATTTTTTCACAAAATGTGTAGTTAACTGGCTCCCACTTGCTAAGAGGGGGCGGACATGGGACAGGACGACATGAGATGTCTGATTCTCAGCCTGCCCATCGGCAGGATTACAGCCGCCCCCCAGAGAGGGAAGGAGCTCCTTGTTCTCCCAGACCCCTAGTCAACACATGGTACAGGTCCCGATGCACCAGGGTCTGTCTCCTTCAGGCCGCTGAAAGTCGGCCACACACTCAGCTGTCCCCCAGAGAGGGGTGGAGCTCCTTGTTCTCCCGGCATGGGGATGATTCTTGAGACCAAAGCTTTTACTACCTCCTGTGCTTGTTTTATTTTGCAAGGGAAGGCCTCAACCCAGTTTGTGGAAGTATCTACACAAACCAATAGGTACTGAAGTCCCTTACTTCTTGGCATATGAGTAAAATCAAGCTGTCAGCCTTCTCCAGGATGTTTACCATGTCACTGTATGCCTGGAGGAACTATGGTTTGGTTAAGAGGATTGTTCTTTTGGCAGAGCTCACAGGTCTTAGTTACCTGTCTTATTGTCTGAGTAAGTTTTTTTTCTATGAATAACTTTGAGGCCATCTGCTGAGTTTTGTCTCTCCCTAGATAAAAGATGGTGTAAAGACTTAATTATTTTTAATTGACTAGCATCAGGAAGAAACAATTTTTCATCATGTGATTGTAACCATCCTGATGGAAGAAGCTGGCATCCATAGGAGAGAGCCCATTTAATTTTTGGCTGAGAGTATTTGGGTCAAATATGTTCAAGGGACCTTTTCCAGATCAGGGGGGCTTGAAGAGAGGGGCCTCAGCAGCTTTTTTTGCTGCTGCATCAGCCAGTTGATTACCCTGAGATATTTTGTCAACTGGTTTTTGATGTCCTTTATAGTGAATTACTGCCACTTTGTAGGGTAGATAAACAGATAATAAAAGATCATCTATTTCCTTATGATGTTTTATAGGAGATCCATTGGCTGTTAGGTAATTTTTTTCTTTCCATATGGCTGTGTGAGCATGTAATACTAGGAAAGGATACTTAGAATCAGTATAAATATTGACCTTTTGTCCCTTTCTAAGTTGTAGGGCTCTGGTCAGAGCTATGAGCTCTGCTAGCTGAGCACTGGTTTCAGGTGCAGGTGAGGAGCTTTTACGAGTATGGTGTAAAGTCACCACTGCATATCTTGTCTTTCTTATTCCATTTTCCATGAGGGAGCTGCCATCACAGAAGAGGGTTAAATCTGGGTCAGTAAGCGGGGTGTCTAATAAGTCTTTTCTAGCTGCATATGTATGAAGAATTACCTGTTCACGGTCATGTTTATCAATCTCAATTTTTTCCTCCTGTTTTGGCAAGAAGGTGGCAGGATTTAAGGAAGAACATGTCTTTATTTGAATGGCTGGTCCTTCTCGAAGCAGAACTTGGTATTTAAGAAGTTGGTTATCAGACAGCCCATAGACTTCCCTTAGAAGAAAGGAGTCCTGCCACATTGTGAGGTGTATATACGATGAGATCTTTGCCTAAAGTCAGTTTGGTTGCCTCTGGCAATAAGAGAGCCACAGCTGCCATGGCTCTGAGGCAAGCAGGCCATCCCTCAGCTACAATATCTAATTCATGACTCAGATACCCTATTGGCTATTGAGCAAGTCCTTGATCTTGTGTAAGCACTCCCAAAGCCATGCCTCCCCTCTCATCTACATATAAAGTGAAATGGTACCCTGTGGGTAGACTCAGGGCAGGGGCACTCAGAAGTGCTTGTTTAAGCTTCTGGAAAGCTGCGTGGGAATCAGGTTCCCAGCATAAAATATGGGTATCTGCCTTTTGGGTCTCTTTTATAAGTTGATAGAGGGGTTGTGCAATTTTCCCATATCTGGGTATCTAAAGACGGCAAAAGCCTGTAACTCCTAGGAATCCCCTTGCTGTTTTAGAGTTTTGGGCTGTGGGAAAGAAAATCAGTTTAATTCTTTTTTTTTTTTTTTTTTTTGCCTTTGGGTCCCTTTGGATATAATGAGGCCTAAATATTTTACCTCAAGACAGCAAAGTTGTGCCTTAGATTTAGAGACCTTGTAACCTGTGTGCTATAAAATTTAGCACAGCACAGGTGCCTTGGCTATAGAGCTCTTCCAAGGGGGGCACATAACAGTATGTCATCTACATGTTGCATGATTGTGACCTGGGAAAACTCAAAACTTGCCAAGTCACGGGAAAGCACTTGTCCAAAAAGATGTGGACTGTCTTTGAAACCTTGGGGGAGCACAGTCCATGTCAATTGAGATGCTTGGTCCTCAAAAGCAAAGTATTCTCAAAAGCAAAAAGAAACTGAGAATCTGTATGTAAAGGGTTATAAAAGAAGGCATCCTTTAAATCTAACACTGAAAACCAACTGGCATCTTTTGGGATCTGAGAAAGCAGAGTGTGCAGATTGGGTACCACTGGTGAATGGGCACTACTGCCTCATTTATCAATCTAAGGTCCTGTACTAAACCTCCATTCCCCATTGGGTTTTTGAATTCCCAAGATTGGAGTATTGTACAGACTATTATAGGGTTCAAGTAAGCCTTGTACCCTTAGATTATCAATTATAAGTATTAATCCTGTCTTAATTTCATAAGAGATAGGTGATTGGATTAGAAAACATTTCCAGACATGTGTTATTGAAGGATTAATTTTTTTTTTGTGGTACTGGGGAGTGAACTCACAGCCTCACACTTGCCAGACAGGCGCTTATGCCACTGAGCTAAATCTCCAGCCCTATTGAAGGTTTAAAAAGTGAAAAAACTAAACCATTTAATTATTTTAAGTTATCAGCTATTCAACAAAAAAGTAAGAAACACCCAACAATCTTGTGATATGTAGAAGTTAAGAGAGGGTCTTAAAGGATATTGTCTCTCATGAGGAAAAATAGTAGAATCTCTGAGGTGTATCTGTACTGGGGCAGCTCTTATTGCCCTACTTATTCTACCTTTAGTTGCCCATACTTCAGGATTTATGTCTGTCTCCATGAGGGGAAGGCAGCATACCTGACCTGGGTGCATATATATATCACAGTATTTAGACATGATAAAATATCTATTTCTAAGAGGGGAACTAGACTTTCAGGCATAATCAAAAATGAATGTGTAAAAAGAAAACTATCCCAGTTATAGCCTAAGGGTTGTGAAAAGTAGCGAATTATCTCCTCACCAGTGACTCCTTTCACTGAGGTGTGGCGACTAGAAGAAAGGCCAGGACTGAAAAGAAGGACCAAGAGGCTTGCGCCAGTATCCAGCAATAGGCTGGTTTCTTTTTCCTCTATAGTCATGATTACCTGGGGCTCCTCTGTGAAAATGACAGTCTGGCCCGAGGGAGAGGGCAGTGAGTGCTCCGGGGCCCTTTAGTCCTGCTGGACTGATAGGATGGGTCTGAACCCTGGGGCCTTGGCCTCAGAGGGCAGTCTGACCTCCAGTGGTGACCTTTGCAGTGAGGCATGGCCCAGGGGGCTTCTGAGTGCAGTCCCTCTTAAGATGACCTGGCTTGTGGCAGTGATAGCAGGTAATTGTGTTTGAGCTCTTCTTGGAGCCCCGAGAATCAGACTTGGGGTCTGCTTTTCTTAAAGCTGCAGCAAAAGCAGCAGCTTTTTCTCCATCTCTTTGTTTTCTCTCCTTGGCTTTCTCCTCATTATGGTTATAAAATACTGAGGAGGCAACTTTTACTAAAGTATCAACTGAGCTACCTGGAGCAAAACTATCTTTTGTAGCTTTTTTCTAATATCTGAGGCTGACTGTGTAATAAACTTATCTTTAAGGATAATTTGTCTCTCTATTGAATCAGGATTTAAAGAAGTATGTTTTATTAATGCCTCTCATAATCAATCTAAGAAGGCAGAAGGGTGTTCCTTACTCTCTTGTTGAATAGCTGATAACTGAAAATATAATTGAATGGTTTAGTTTTTCCTCTTTTTAAACCTTCAAGAACACATATCTGGAAATGTTTTCTAATCCAATCACCATCTGGTTGTTAGCCCAGTAAGGGTCTTACATAGGGACTGCTTGTGCTCCAGTGGGAACTGGTAGTTCCCCTGGCTGTTGATATTCTGGCCTTCTAAAATTAACAATATAGTATTCAACTCCAAAGGCAATAGCAGCCTATAATGCTGCCTGTCTCTCACTAGAAGTCAATGTCTGATTTAAGAGTAACATTACACTTTTCAATCTAGTTCATATACCTGAGTAAGTCCTCTAAAGACCTCAGTGTACTTATAAAGATCATCTGAAAATTTCCCAAGATCTAATTTTATTTGTTTTAGATCACCAAGAGAGAAAGGTACATGAACTCTGGAAGTTTTAGATCTTCCATGTATTTCCTGTAAAGGATATTGCCCTTGAGGAGCTTGCTTAAACTCAGCTAAGGATGGGTATAGTCCTGCAGAAGCCTGGATTATAGCTGGTCTAGAAGCCTTATCCTCAAGGCTGGAAAGGCAAGTTAGGGAAACCTTAGGTTCTGTAAAGATGGTGGTAGATTTAATTGAGGCTATTTTATCCTCAGGTTCCAAAGGTTTGGGAGTAGCAATTTTAGGCTCTGGGGTAGTAGATTCCTTAACAGCTGAGGTGCTGAGTTTTTTTGTGGCTCACATTTATATTTAGAATATAAATAAGGAGTACTTCTCCATGCATAGAAAATCTGAACATAAGACAACTCTGACCATTTTCCCTCCTTTTTACAGTATGTCTAGTTGCATAATTAATACTTTTCTCTGTGTTCCACTTTGGCTCTAGGAGTACGTAGGCCACGTGCAGAGAAATACCAATTGACTCTTTTTCAACATGAAAGGGTTGGACATCTTCCAGTGCTCAAGAATGCGTTCCAAAGGAGTAAGGGACCCATATCTGTAATGTAAAAGCAAGGCATAAGGCATAAGTATGAAACCTTTATCTACCTGAGCATTGAACTCAGGACGTTTTGCTGAGCTATAAATGATATTGAGCTATCTAGTTATGCAAATAAAGGAGATAAAACAAGGCATCCCTTTTTGTTCCTATTTGCTAAATATTCCCTAGGTGTTCCTGGGTTGATACTGCTCCAGTGCAGGTGGATGCCACCTGGAGAGAATGAAAGATAGATTTGGTCAACCTGTCCACCCTTGGCCTGACACACAATCCTATCTTCCCAAATAGCTCATGAACTTTGTTTCCATAAGGAATGCTTAAAGAAGGAAGCATAACTTTTTAATAAACTACTACTTTTGCTTATCACAAAAAGGTGGGCTAAAGCATTTCTGTTATAGGAGATTCCCTCAGAAATAAAGACAACAGATAAACCTGAAGAACTTTGCCCTGGGCCCTTGGGCAAATTCTCCAAGGCACTTGTGTTCTCTAATTACCTAAACAATCTTTTCTAGTGGAGGGACATGGCTACTATGTTTTATTTAAATTTCTATATTGTTGAAGCTCACAGGTTAATCTTATAAATTATCATCTAGCAGCCACACATTTTAAATTAGAAAAAGTCACATCAATTTTCTAGGCACACAGAAAAGAAAAGCCTATTTATTCTTAACATATATAAGGCACAAATGTAAAACCTTTTTTACTACCTGCTGTGAAATGTAAACAATTGTTGCAAGCTATCTCAGTCTTATCTCTGAAGGGGGTAGTCTAAGTGATCTGAAAATCCACTGAAAAGTTTAGAAATAAGGATGATAGAAAAGTGGAGATTTTCAGTGGTAATAAGCAAATGTCCACCGAGGAACATTTGGGTGGCCATCAGAGAGTTGCCCTGGCCAGGAACCCTCAGTTCTCAGTTTTTATTGGCTCAGATAACCAGAGATCAGTCTCCAGAAAGGATTCCAGCTGTCTGTCTCCATTGGCCACTAGCTTCAATGGGGATTTACTAAACAGATGCTGGGAAAACTTGTCCTTCACTTGTGAGGGTGGCAGCTGCTATAAGAGTGATTATCTGGCACAGTAACCACTGTTTGTCAAAATTCTATAAGGGATAGTTAAAAGCCTGAGCAAGATCATTACTACTGCTCCATGAATTTACAATAAAGGTTTTAAAGTCTACAACTTGAGAGGTTGGAGAGCCTCCTTATTTTGCATGTGTTTAGGTCCCATATGTGTGGTGCTTTTGAGGATAGCTTTTTTTTTTTTTTACACTGGGGATTGAACGCACAACCTCACACTTGTCTTGTCAGGCAGGCGCTTAAGCCACTGAGCTAAAGCCCCAGAGATAGCTTCTTTTATTGTCACATGAAAGCCACTTTTCCCTTGTATCTCAGGTTTAATCTCCAAAGGAGATTTGCCCAGAACACTGAGCCAGGACATGGCTCTTATATGTGTTCTCCTGGATGGTTACAATTCTGATCAATGTCTCATTTGACCCAGAGATGGGGTATGTGTCTTTTATCTAAGATGACTTCCCTGTCTTTGGTGTTAGCAAACGCTCATTTTCTATGGGCTTATCTAAGAAGGAAAAGGTTTGATTAGTCTAGCGTTCTTTCTGACTTTATATGCATCTATAAGGAAAGTAGAAAGTGGGAAATGAGTAGAGGTAAAGTCAAAAGAAGGAAACTGAAGTAGAACAGGCCTGACATTTCCTCTAGAGTATAGAGGAGGATCAGAGCCAGTCTGTCCCAATGAAACCTGTCCTCCAAGTCTTAAATATGACCACCAGCCTAGTGCACTTAAATGGTGGAAGGAGTCCTGGTTTTTTTATTGTAGGCATGTATATTTTCTAAGTCTGAGCTAGATTTCCATTTAAGAGAACCATTGTACAGAAGTTTACATTAAAGTCAGAGGTGTTCTAATATTTTTCTCTCTAGTGCTATTGTCTAAATACAGTCAAGCAAGGAGTACCAGTAACTTTAGCAACTAACTTAAATTTAACTTGTGCAAGAGCAAAATAATAATGATATACCATTAAAGAAATATCATAACTTTATAAATTTTCCATGTTTTAACTTAGATTCACATTATTTTAATAAAACTATATGAGACAAAGCAATTAAAAACAATGGGTAAATAGCAAGCAATTATCACAAGTAGTTATAAACCACTGGCAAAGGCAAAGCAAAATTTGAAGCATAAAAATTTGTTACTTAAATGAGTCCCAGTCCAGAGTCTATGAAGCAAACTCTCACCTCCATCCAGTAATCTGGGGGACCTCCAAATGATATAGGGGAATGAAACGCTTGACCTAGTATGTCCATGAGTTTGTGTTCTCTAAAATGGAAGAATGAATTTTAGGAACAATGGAGGTTAAGAGTAGAATATATTTATTGAGAGAAAGAAAGTTTTTGTCTGAAGAGAGGCAGAAGGGTTCTCAAGTGGGTTGCCAAGGACTCTGGGATGGGTTTAAAGCAGTGGGGGGATTGGGAACTCACAAGGCAGATGGGCATAAGGTGGGACAGAACTATGGTTAGCCAAGAAGATCAATAGTTCAGGTAAATTGATTGCATTAGGGGCAAATGGGAAAGCAAGTCACATAGAAAGCGGGCATTTTTAGAGCTGTGACTCTTCCCTAGATGGATGGGATAGTGACTCCAGGCTTCCTCAGGGTGATAGGGCACTAATTAGAATATCAGTCCTTAGGATGTGGATGCATTTGTTTGATCCTTTGTCTTGAGGCCTGGCCCACAGCAGGAGGTGTCTGCCTCCCCCACAGTTGCAAGGTATCTGTCTGTACTGGCTCCATGGAGGACCCAGCCCTGTCTGACTGCCTATAATATTTTTAACTAACTCAGCTGCCTGCAACACTGCTACTGAGCAGTGTTTCTTTGTTTGTTTAAGACAAGTTCTCGATAGGTAACCCAGGCTGAGCTGTAACTCAGAGTGATCCTCCTACCTCAGCCTCCTGAGTGCCGGAATTGTAGGCATGCACTACCACTGCTGTCGATACTGTTGCAGGGTTCAGGACCAGACCAGAGGAAAGACGCAGCACCAAAGGAACTTTGGAAGCCATACAACTTTATTACACTAGTGGGCTAAAAGGAATCTCAGTTTCAGATCATCAACCCTGGGTCAGCTTTGGGTTTTGTTTATATAGGTTTGCAAGCAGGAAGTACAGAAGCTGATAGCAAGTTAGTTTATAATTGGTTACATAGGCTGGGTCATATGTTGTCAGGCAGATTTGTTCTGGGTAGGCTAATGGGTGTTATGATCTGTATAATGAAGTCAGGATTGTAGTGAACAACAACAAAAATATCAGTCATTGTCTTTAACTGAGCCATTCTGTCCTAGAGAACTTGAAAGCAGGCTGGTAAAATAAGATGTATTGTCTGGCCGCATTACATTTATCTGACAAATTGCAGCTGGCATGAGGGATGTCAAGGCTTAGCTGAGTTTTACAGCTTTTTAATTATGGGAACAGGTTGCACTTCCCAGTCTCATCCTTAAATGGTATGAAAAATATAAGTTTTGAATATTCCTTCACAATCAAAATTGCTTTTACAATACTGGATTTCTTTTCAGGTGCTCCTTAGCCATTGGTGTATCTTCATTGGAGAAATACATATTCAAATACTGGCTTCCATTGCCTGAGTTGCTCTTTTCACTTTCTTGATTTTTTAAAAATTTTTTGGTCTTTTTGAGACAGACTCTCACTATGCGGTTCAGGCTGGCCTTGAGCTCACTTTGTAGCCCAGGCTGGTCTTGAATTTGCAGCTATCCTCCTGCCTCAGCCTCCCACGTGCTGAAATTATAGGCATGCACCACCATGCCTGGTGATTAATTTTGATAAAATCTAGTTTAATTTTCTTTTGTCATTTGTGATTTTAGTATCATATCTAAGAATCTATTGTCCAATCGAAGGGCACAAGGATTTACTTTTTTTTTTTAAATTTATTGGTACGGGTGATCAAACTCACAACTGTGCACTTGTTTTCTGTCTTTTTTTTTTTTTTGTCCTGGGAATTGAACTCATAACCTCTAGCTTGCCAGGCAGGCGCTTATGCCACTGAGCTAAATCCCAGCCCAACCGTGTGCTTGCAAGGCAAGTGCTTATGCCACTAAGCTAAATCCCTAGCCCCTAATTATTCTTTTTTATGGTAAGAGTTTTATTGTTTTAGCTTTTACATTTAGATTTAGAAACCATTTTTATTTATTTATTTATTCATTTTTCAGTATTGGAGATTAAACCTGAAACCTTGCACTGAGCTATATCCCTAGCCTTTTTAAAATTTTTTATTTTAAGACAGGATCTCACTGATAGACTGGGTTTAAATTTGCAGTCCTGCTTCAGCCTCCTGGTAGCCCGTGATTACAGGCATGCACCATTATGCCCATCTCATTAAACTGCCCAGGCTGTCTTTGAATTTAGGATCCTCCTGTCTCAGCTTCCTGAGTGCCTGGCATTACACCATGCCTGCTCATTTGGCTTAACTTTATTATCTCATATAAAACCTTGTGATTGTTTTTACAAGGAGGTACCTCTAGCATATGGGTTATGCTTTGTTTTATTTCTGTTTTGTCAGGACTCAGGCTCTAGATCTGGAGTATTCTAGTACTGAGGTATATCCCTAGTCTTTTTTATACATTTGAGACAGAGTCTCTCTGAGTTGAAGGGGCTGATCTTGTAGTGCAACCATTAAGCCTCAGGGTACTAAGTATCTGGGATTAAAAACATGTACCTCTGTGCACCCCCAAATTCCACTACCTCCTCCAAAAATACCTTCTCAGAAACATCCAAAATACTGTTTAATAAAATATCTGGGTCATCAGTTTGAAAGATAAAATGAACAATGACATAGGTGATGCTCAGGCTGAATCTCCAACACCAAAAAGGTAGGAAAAGGAAAAATGGAAAGAAAGAAAGGAAGAAGGAAAGGAACAACAAAGGAGATAAAAGAAAAGAGAAAAGAACAGTCATCAATACAGTGCCATACACAGTGAGTGTGATATAGGAGAAAGAAACTCGCAAAATACTAGATGTGCAGTTTGAGTTCCTGTTCTCTAAAATCAAAGAATTTTAGGAGCAATGAAGGTTAAGAGCAGAATATATTTATTAAGAGAAAGAAAGCTTTTGTCTGAGAGAGAGACAGAAGGGGTCCTGAGTGGGTCGCTCAAGACTGTCTTTTTAGGGACTTTATTATAGAGCAAAACTACGAGGTGAGATGGGTCTAATGTCGGGAAAAATGGGAACTTGCAAGGTGGGCATAAAGTGGGACAGAACTGTGGTCAATCAATAAGATTAATTGCTCAGGTACAATTGATTAAACCAGGAACAAATGAGGAAGTGAGCCACATAGCAAGTAGGAATGCTTAAAGAACAGTGACTGTCCTGTAGGGGATTGGCATGGTGACTCCAGGCTTCCTCAGGCTGATAAAGAACTATTTAGACTATCAACCCTTAGGATGTGAGTGTATTTGCTGTGCCTATTGTCTTGAGATCTGGCCCAAGTGGGAGGCGTTTGTCTTCTCCAAGGTTGCAAGCTCTGTGGTCTTCTGCACTGACTCCTCTGAGGGCCCAGCCCTGTCTGATTGCCTAGAATATTCCTAACTAACTCAGCTGCCTGTAACACTCCCTCAACCTTTTAAGAGGTTTTACATTGGAAAGTCTATGGATATAACAGTAGCAGATCACTTGCCTAGCATGTGGTAGGTACTGGACTCGTTCTCCAGTATGCAAGAAATGGGTTCACTTGCCTGAACTCAAAGAAAAGACTCAGAGGAAAGAACAGTATAAAAGAGTGGCTTTAATCAGTCTCATGAGACTAGGACTGTGCTCAGCAGGTGAAGGATACCCAGAGTGCTCACAGCAAGGAATTTTTTCCTAGCACACAGGTCCCTTCCTACAGTTCCTCAGTGGCTGAGTACTATGGGGACAATCTTTGCAGATGCCACCTAGGTTTTCTTTTTCTCTTTATAAGGCAGTTCCTTGGCCCCCTTCCCAATCAGAGTTTGGATTTCCTCATAATATTGTCTGGCCTTTAGGACTTTTTAAGAAGCAGATGTTCATGTTTGGAAATTTCATGCGACTTTATGATTCCCATGTTTCTATTAGCCGTAGCTATTTTGCTTACATTTTCCAACAAAGGGTTTTGCACTAGCTTATTTCCCCCCCAAAGTCCATTTGCTTACACATGTTCTAAATTCATGAACGTTGCCAGGCTGTCAGGCATTCTTAGCTGCCAGGAATTCTCCACTCATAGTCCACTAGTATTTTATCTCAAGACCAGCCTGGGCTACAAAGTGAGTTCAAGGTCAGCCCAAACTGCACAGTGAGACACTGTCTCAAAAAGACAAAGAATAAGACCTAAGTGTGATGCGTCAGCACACTTACTAAAGCACAAGGACAGCCCAGAGCTTCTAGTAGTGCTGCTAGTGTCTTCCACGCCAGCCTCCTCTCTGGGGGGACTGACAAGGTGACTGCACTCCCTGTTGGGAATTGTTTAAATGGCTCGGTAACTTTGGAGCATTTGGTTTTCATCACAGACCCTAAGCCTGTAGTGCATTGTGATGGTTTTGTTCAGTTTCATGATAATCTTTGATAGTTCATAGCATGAAAAAAACCTTCTCTTAGATTATTGGAAAAGCCTTTCCTGTACTGGTAGTACTTATAGTGCTTGGATCAAATAGGAATGAAAGCTCAGTTCTGTTCTGATTTTCCATTTATTAAAGCTTTGAATTGTGGACAGATTTTTATGTACTTTAAGCTAATACTATGAAGAGTTATAAAAATTCCACTATTAAAACAGTATTAAGAATGGGGAGGAGTGGTGCATGCCTGTTATCCCAGCACTACAGCAGGCTGATATGGTAGGACTATAAGTTCCAGCCCAGCCTTGACAATTTAACGGTTTAGCTAGACTCCATCTCAAAATGAAAAGGGGGCTGGGCCTTCAGCTCAGTGGCATGGTGCCTGCGTGGCATGCATGAGGTCCTGAGTCTGATTCACAGTACAAAAAAATCCCCCAAACAAACAAACAAACAAAAAACTACTTTTTCTTATAAGTACCACAAAATTTTACAACAAAATGAAAAAGTACAAATTAAAAGAACAAGGGTGTCCAAATTCCAAATTGCTATAGAATTAACCTGGAGTGTGTGAGGTTCAGTCTTCAGCACTGGTAAAAAAATACTATCTATACCAGGTGGACAAATGACCTGATCGATAAGTATATGGTATGAAGTGTCTCATAATGTGGTTTTGTATACAACTGCAGTGAGATATGTTTTTGTTCTTCAGCTAGTGCTTGTTCATATGAATGAAATTGTCCCTGTGTGGTGTCTGGACCCAACCTTGTGTGTAGTGCCTGTGTGTAATGTAGATTCCCAACAAGGGTTCTGGGCAAACTGCAGGCACATTGTAACTATGAATGACATAGTTTGGGACATGGTAGTAACTAGGTTGATGACAGCTTCCAGGAACCTGCGTGGTGGCACTGAAATCCCAGTACTCAGGGAGGCAAAGTCACTAGCACCCATATCTAGTAAAGCCTGGGCACAATCAAGGAGAACTTATCTCCAAATACACTACATTAAAAGGACTGCGGAGGCAGCTCAGTGCAAAAGTCCTGGACTCGGTCCCCAGAACCACATAAAGCACACAAACAGCTGGCAGCCTCTGGTCTCTGCTTCCCTGCCTCCGCACCCGTGTCAAGTTCGCTCTCACGTTGTGCTAAGGTTAGAGTGTGTGAACATTAGCACAGAGCACAGAGAATGCAAAGTATGCGGCCTCCAAGATGAGTTCAAAAGACACTGCACCTTCCATCTTGTTCTAGAGCTGAGTCTGCTCACAGCAAGGACGTGAGCCTGCAGACCCCCATCCCCACTGGAGCCCACATGTGACCCGGAGCCCTGAACAACCTCAGCAAAATATGGACTAGAACCATCAGAGCTAACCCTACAGAACCTGGGGGAAAATGTTGGGGGAGCCACAATAATACACATGTTAAAGTAGATTTCAACCATCAAGTGAGGGTGAGGAGTGGCCTAGCCAATGGGGAGTGAGAAATCTGCTCATTTGCATGGCTGCCAAGCAACACTTGTGATGTCACCATCACTGGCTTGCTTACTTGGCTGGAACTTGGCAACACTCTCAGATGCCAAGGGAGTTGTTCAGGTGAGCACATCTCTTTCTGCCTTCTCCTTTATATCTGCGAAGGTGACTAAATCAAACCAAACCTGGCTCTTGGCATTTCTTAGTCAACTGAGATACTTTTAATGGTGTACTGCAAATAGGAGTAGGCAGATCCCATGTAGACATCTGGACTTATCCTTTGGGTTTTGAGGCCTCAACAGCCATATAGTGTGAAAAATATATATCATGTGGCATTTTGTGCTATTTCAAACCTTTTTTTTTTTTTTTGGTGCCAGGGATCAAACTCACGACCTTGTGTGTGCCAAGCAGGCACTTACGCTGCTGAGCTAAACCCCCAGCCCTGCTACTTCAAACCTTTTAAAAAATTGTTTTGGTTGTGGTGGATACTGAAGATTGATCCTAGAGGCATTTTTTAACTGACCTATGTAGCCAGGCCTTCTTGTTTTACACAGAGGCAGGGTCTCACTCTGTGTTGCCTGGACTGGCCGAGAACTTGCCACCCTCCTGACTCTGCCTCTGGAGTAACTCAGAGGATGTGTGTGAGATACCATTCCCAGCTTGAAATATTTATATATAGGGAGATAAAACTAGCAGGTACGAGATTTTGGTTACGCTTTGACAAGTTTCAGTAAAGATGCAAAGCCTCCTACGGAGGTAGAGCTAGGAAGATCAAGAGTTCAAGCCCACAAGTTCAAGCCCACCCTGGGCTTCACAGTGAGTTCAGTGGCATCATGGTCTAGAGATCCTCCTGCTTCTGCCTCCTGAGTGCTGGGATTACAGGCCATCTTGTTTAAAATTAATTTTGAAACTCTCCTTTACTATTCCCTGAGAATGTTTTATGTTCACATCTCTTATATTTTATATTTAAAAATAAAATGAAAATTTAAGCCTTGGTCCTAGTAACCAACATTTTCCATACAAGGTAACAAAGGTCTTTAACTGGAAATATCCAGATCCATGTTTGAAAAAGTCTGGGCTATGACTTAGCACCTCTCAGTTTCCAGTCACTGTGAACAATGTAAGGTAGCCTAGACCACGCCCGGGTACCATGTGTCTTCTTTGGTAAAGTTCCCTGGCCCTACACTATAGAAGACTGCCCTGTTTAGTTTGGGGGATGGCTGCTGTGTGTTCTGAGACAGGGTCTCACTTCGTCGTGCAGGCTGGCCTTGACTCACTATGTGGTCTAGGCTGACCTCGAACTCATGCTGATCTTCCTGCCTCTGCCTCCTGATTGCTGGGATTACAGGCTGTCCCCCTTAACATTACTTTCAAAGTTCTCCACTAGCATTCCCTGAGAATGTTTTATGTTTATGTCTCATAATCCTCAAATCTCCACACGCTGATGATGAATTTTATTTCAGGAATTGTTCAAATGCCATATATAAGAGTGAGTGATCAACACCTGATTTCATTTTAAGGTGACCCTTAAAATTCAATTTTATTATATATACAAAAAATTTTTTTCTGAGTACATCCTCCAACCCTTTTGCAGCTCACATCAATCACTATGACTCCTTTCCTTCCCTCTGCGCTGAAGACAGCTTTATGTACATTAGTCTAATGTACATAATTAGACATTAGTCTAATGCCTGCTCTATTAATTTCCATCCATGTATTCTTCTTCCATTCATTGAAATAGGCACATTTCATAATAAAATAGTAATTTTAAGGGATTTGTTATTGTATACAAAAAATACCAGACATTTTTATTGTATTTTTAGTTTGAAGATATGTTTGGGGGAGCATTCTGTGTTAATATAATATAATTCTCCAAACCTGATATTCCACAGTCCATTTAGCATCTTCCCCACTGAATGAGCTCAGGTCTCTTCAATCCTGTAAAAAGCTCAGAAAGTATCACTGGTACTCAGTGCATGTTCACAGGGAAGACAGGTAAACATTCTTCAATTTTACAGGTATTGTTGAACCTGTGTCTCAGTCCTTAGTTTGTAAAGGAGGTGTTGATGTCAGGTAACTGTCAGGATTGGAGTCACACTGAAGGACCTGACATAATTAACAGTAGGCTCTCTGGAACTGGTGCAGAATTCCAGGAGTTTCGTTGGTGAATCTTTTGTCTTGGCACCTGGGGATTTGCTTATAAGTTACCCACACTGTTGTTTTACATATAGGAGTGTCCTGTCTTGACCCAAGGCATATTTCTCTGAAGGCTGTTCAACCACCGTCTCTGATTGACGACTTCCCATTTTTTGTGTCCTGAGGTGAGTTGGTCCCACATCCTCCAACACCTTCCCATAGCACCCAGAGGCTCCTACTACCAGGATCTGTACCTTCTCCTTCATCATTATTCAGGGCTGAGCCCATCTGTGAAGGATCCTTTCACCCACACACAGCCCAGTGAAGAAACTATGCTTTGACTCCAATTGTTAGACAGTGAGAAATCTACTTTGCATTTAGTTCCCAAAAAAGAAATACTATACTATTGGCATATCTCCATAGCCCTGTGGAGAATAGCAAAAGGCAGGTCTAAAACACTGAGGGGAGAGGCCTGGGACACACTCCTCTCTCCAGTGTTATCCAGCATAAATACCCTTTCTTAATGACCATCCCTTGCCTTTGCTCCTAGGAGGCTGATTCCTGCCAGTACCACTGACCGACATCCATTCTAGGTCAGAAGGTCTCTGACCCTGCTGGGCAGGGCCCCTCAGGGCCTTTACCCCTCAAATCTCCCTTTGTGGAGTCCTTCTGAGGGTGGATATTTGTCATCAACTCCTCAAGGTGAGTGAGACACTTGGCTTTCCTTTCTCTTGTTTTCTTACCTCCCTGATCCATGAAACCTGCAGTGTCCTACCAGTGTAGATGCTGGAGATAAGATGAGGAAGAGTTTGCAGGATTAAGATGGGACAAGCATGAGGATTGGAAGGAAGATATTTATCTACTTCCAAAGTCTCAGCAAGGAGGTTGCCCATGACAAGGAGAAACAAGGGGAACCATCTGAGTGGGTCCCTTGGCAGCAGAAGAGAATGAGGAGAGAGGCTGATCCATAGCCTTTATTTGGCTTCCTGAAGGAACAGCAAGGCAGAGCAGAGCTAGAAGTTTACAAGTGGCAAATTAGAGTAATTTTGTTGGGCTTTGTTTATTGAGGAGGTCATTAGTTGTTGGCACTAGGCCCTGGATGGTTTAGAGTAGGAGAAATATTAGGGAAACATCTTGTGTGAGAGAGTTAGGTAACGAAAGTATTGGAAGTATAGAATCAGGAAATGTAGTTTTGCATAAGAAGCACAGCCCTTTGGTGGGATTTCTTGTGTTTGGAAGATTTGGTTGCCTTGGGAAGTAAATACCTCCCAGGCCAAGGGCCTTTCAGGCATCCAAACTTTATAAAATACAGAAAGTGAAAAGAACTCTCCCATCTTCCACTCCTGCTTAATTGCATTGTTTTTCTTACCTTGTCTTCCTCATTGAAAGTCACTAATTATTTACCTGGACTTAAAAAGCAGCTGGAAAGCTCCCCAAGGGCAGGCGTTCTTGGGCAGAAACACTGTGCTGTCTCCCTAATGCATAGGGGAGCTCCTAGGTGAATGAAAGTGAAAGTGTTTGAAGAGAAATAAAATATATATAACTGGACTGGGTCATCTTTACACATTGGAGGGCCATTCCCAAGACCAGCCATAGTTCTCTCCTGAGGCAGCAGAACCAGCTGTCTCTCACTGACCATTTTCCATTTCCCAGCTGTTGACATGAGCTGGACCCACATTCTCCATCACCTTTCTTAAGCACCTGGGGCTCTGCTGCCTTGAACTTCACTCTGCTCCTTCACCATTACTCAGGGCTGAGCCCATTTGCTTGAAAAACTCTGTCATCTCACCCCAGCCATTTGAAGAACTTGTGTTTCATACTAATTGTTGAGTTGTGAGCAGTGTAATTTACAAGTATCCTGTAAAATAGAAATACTAACGGCACCTACCGGGTAGTGCTGTGGAGAATAGTACATGACATATGTAAAACACTGAGGAGAGAGATGCGTGGGACATAGTCCTCTCTCCAGTGTTAGTTGGCATAAGTGTCCTTTCTGAATGACCATCCCCTCTCCTTTGCTCCTAGGGGGCTGATTCCTGCCAGTGCCACTGACCAACATCCATCCTAGGTCAGAGGGTCTCTGACCCTGCTGTGCAGGTCCCTCAGGGCCTTCACCCCTTGAATCTCCCTGTTTGTGGAGTCCTTGTGAGGGTGTAGTTCTTGTCATCAGCTCCTTAAGGTGAGTGACACACTTGGCTTTCCTTTCTTCTGTTTCCTCACCACACCAGTCCATGAAACTGCAGAGTCCTGACAGTGGGGATGTTAGAGATAAGAAGAGAAAGAGTTTTCAGGCCTAGGGAAGGGACAAGGATGAGGCTTATAAGGAAGACATTAATGTACCTCCAGGTCTCAGAGAGGAGGTTGCCCATGCCTGGTAGAACTAAAGGGAAGCATGTGGTGGGACACAGGGCAGCGGAGGAGAATGAAGGGAGAGGCTGAGCCAGAGCCATTGAGTTGCAGTTTAGAAATGGCAAGTTGGAGTAATTCTACTGGGCTTTGTTATCTGCATGTACTTTTTTTTTGTTTGTTTGTTTTTGTTTTGTTTGGTACCAGGGATTGAACTCATGACCTAGCACTTGCCAGGCAGGCGCTTATGCCACTGAACTAAGTCCCCGGCCTCTACTGGGCTTTGGATGTGGGAGTTGCTAGATGGGGGCACTATACCCTGGATGGTTTAGCGGGAGTCAATATTAGGGAGATATGGTGTGGGAGAGAGTTAGGTAAGGAAGGTGCTGGGAATATGGACTCAGGAAAGGGTGGTTTATAGAGGAAACGCATGCCTATGGTGGGATTTTTGTTGTGTAGAAGAAATGGTTATGCCCGGGAAGGCAGTAACTCCCGGGCCAGTGAGCTCTTTAAGACTTTGAAAAAGTAACAGGCATTCAGCCACCCTGCACCCCAGCACCTTTCCATTGTTTCCTTCATCTTCTCCTTCAAGGAATTCACTGATTTCTTAGCCCAATTTTAGATAGCTTGAAAGCTCACTGAGGGCAGATACTCTTTAGCAGAAACACTTTTGTTATCTCCCTGAAGGGCAGAGACAGCCCTAGGTGTTTTAAAGACACATTAGCCATAGATGACTGACGGTTGGCTTGGGTCTTTTTCACAGATTGGTGTAACATCCCTTGGACCACCCTTATTTTTTGCCTTAAGGCATAGAACCAACTTTCTGTTGTTGATGACTTTCCATTTCTTTTCTACTGAGGTGAATTGGACCCACACCCTAGAGCACCCTCCCAAAGTACCCTGGGGTTCCTGATGCCCAGACCTACACCCTGTTCCTTCCCTATCACTTGGGATGGAACCCATTTGCCTAGGAAATCCTACAACCCACCCATAGTCCAGTGAGGAACATTTCTATGGTTACTAAATTTTTTTGTCTTCTTGAGACAGTGGTTTGCTGTGCAGTTCAGGCTGCCCTTGAGCTCACTTTGTAGCTTAGGCTGGTCTCAAGTTTGCATTGATCTAGCCTCAGCCCCCCAAGTGCTGGGATTAGAGGCATGCACCAACACATCCAATACTGATTGCAGAATTGTGAGCAATGCTATTTATATCTGCCTTATAAAATGAAAATAGTTTTGGAATCTACTCCACAATTCTGTGCATATTTGTAAGTGGCATGTCTGAAACAGTGAGGAGAGTGCCCTGGGAAACAGTCATCGCTCCTGGGTTAGTTGGCATAACCGTCCTTTCCTGATGACCATCCTTCATTTTTGCTTCTAGGAGGCTGATTGCTGTCAGTACCGCTGACCAACATCCATCCCTAGGTCAGAGGGTCTCTGACCCTGCTGGGCAGGGCCTCTATGGGCCTTCTCCCCTTGAATCCCTGTTTGGTGAAGAGCCTTCTGAGGGTCAGATTTTGTCATCACCTTCTTAAAGTGAGTGAGACACCTGGCTTTCCTTTGTCATCGTTTCTCACCGCAACAGTCCCTGAACCCTGCAGTGTAGGTAGTGGAGATAGGATGAGGAAGAGTTGCAGGCCTAGCAGGGGACAAGAATGAGGCCCAGAGGGAAGAAGACATTTACATACTTCGAGGTCTCAGAGAGGAGGCTGCCCATGCTGGGGAGGACCCAGGGCAACTATCTGGTGAACTGCATAGCGAGACCCTGTCTCAAAAACGAACAACCCAGAAAAACCCCAGTACACTGAAATAATTTCATTGGGCTTCATTTGTTGGGGAGGTCACTAGATGGCAGCAGCAGGCCTCAAATGGTTTAGAGCAGGGGAACTAATGAGAGGAAGGTGTTGAGACTACAGACTCAGGAAAGCTGTGTTCCTACAGGAAGGACACATCTCTGGCGGGATTCACTGTGCTTGGAAAAATGGCTAGTGCTGGCAAGGGTGTACCTCTCAGGCCAGTGAGATTTTTTAGGCACCCAAACCTCATAAAATATAGAAAGTAATGTGCACTCTCGCATCCTCCACCCCTGCACCAGTCCACTGTTTCCCCACCTTCTCTTCCTTCACAGATGTCACTTATTGCTTACCTGCTTTCCATAAGCAGCTTGAAAGCTCGCTGAGGGCAGGCAGTCTTTGGCACAAACACTTTGTTGTCTCCCTGATGGGCAGAGACATCCCTAGGTGAATGGAAGTTTGAGTGTTTCTAGAAAAAGTATATAGATAAATAACCATGGGTCGTCCATACAGTTCCAAGTGTCCTTCCCTAAACCAACCATAGTTCTCACCTGAAGTCGACAGAACCAACTGTCTGTCATCACTGACTTCCCATTTTTTGGCCACTGAGGTGAGCTAGACCCACATTTGTCCAACACTTCCCACAGCAACACAGGGGCTCTGCCACCCATAACTGT
>PVJX010008853.1:0-63501 GCA_004027295.1 Dolichotis patagonum
CCCCTCCCCTCCCCTCCCCTCCTTTCTTTTCTGGTAGATAGACACATCTACCCATGTTTTTCAGTTTATGCCAATTTGTCTTTGAGGCCCCAGTCTCTCTGACATACCATGGCATCTTCTGAGATTACAAGGCCCGTGAGGAGTTTGTGTACACCTCTAATAGGAACCCAAAGGCTTTGCAATATCGCATTTACAGTGTAAGAGGAAAGGTGACTCAGGGCAGTCTGAGGGACATTGCCAGTAACTACGAATCACTTTCTTCTCTTTCAAAAGCTACTCTGGTGAATTAACTTCATGGTGTAATACTGCACATGGCACAATTTATCTTGCACAATAACATTTCTACAGTAGGTGACTCAAGCGGCTTTGGAATAAGCAGTATTCCACTTCCCTCAGTGCCTGAGCTTCCAGTGGAGGTATGTTCAGCTAGAAGCTGGGAAATAAATAAAGCATATTGTTACAAGCAGTCTCTTTAAAGCTTAAGTCTATGCTAATTTATTTAAATATATACATTAGGATAGTGTGGATCCGAAGATTTAAGAGAGAGTTGAAGGTTCTCTGTGCTGACGCTCCCTTTTATTTAATGTCTAGCTATTGCTGATGTAATTTCTCCCCTTTGAGTTTGCTCCTGAGAAAGTACTTATTATTTCCCAGTGATTATGGGCTCCATTATGCCATCCCTTTTGTAAACCACCTTTGTGAAGACAAAGCAAGGTCACTGTCAGGCTTATGTTGTGATACTGCAGAGCAGTTTTAAAGGAAACTCGTGAGACTGTTACAGTCAGGGGATGCAGGTCTGTGTGTGTCCTCTCGTTTCTCTGTTGCAACCCAGGAATTTGAATCTATGATGCTAATGACACAGGGTGGGTGACTCCTTCACTATCTTTGCCACCAAGGCATGTGATGTGTAGAGTCCCGCTTCCTGACAACAGCAATTATTGTGAGAGGTGCAGGGACTTGGGGAGGGCTGAGCTAGGGTTTCAGAGATGCCAGAGTGGGATTCGTCATGTGAAAGCCCTGGCAGGTCTTGCAAGATTACCTCTGCGAAGTTACTGATCCTAGCACCGCCGAAGCAGGCCTCTTCCTCCACGCGGTGGCCACTAACATTCTTTGGTTATTGCAAGGAATCATATGACAGCCACAGAGAAGCCAGAAAGGGCGCCACAGCGATCCAGACCAAAGCTGTTTGCTGTGACCTGCTGCGTCACCGGAATGGAGCATCAGTCTCCAGGGTTACATTTGCTGACCTCCTGCATTCTCCTCCAACCAAAGCAGACTGTTCCTGTTCAGATACACAAGGGGGCAGGGACTCATCTTTGCAGCCTCTGCTGCCCTGGCCCCATGGACTACGGAGATCGCTAATGGTGTCTTCTCCACAGACAGCATAGATCACAAAGGTCCTGTGGCCAGCTCCACCTCTCCCGATGGGGACATCCCAGTGCCAGAAACTGGTCCTCCTCCTTCTCTCTCAGGCCAGCAAGTCTGGGTCTTCATTCATTTCAACTGCGTCTGTTGAATAATAATGTTCAAACATTATTATTATATCCCGCAACTTTGCGCACTCATGGTTCAGATGAGCTAAATAGTTCAGAAGGATTAAAAGGTAAAGAAAAAATAAGGAAAAAAGTCTGAGCTCAATACCTGGCTCACTCTCCAATAATAACTGGAGAAAAGCAGTCATTTTCAACAACACACATTGCGAATATTTTCTATTTACCAATTTCAACAGTGTACTTTGACTCCATAACACGAAACACAAAGATATCATTTCCTCTTTGCTCCTTTCTGCCTCTTCTTCTTTAGGCTTTATTTTGTGTTGTGAAGATGTAAAATATTTACATTTTCTTCTGCAATTATAATTACATTTGCTCTGCTTTTTCTGTATGTCAATTATAAAAGCTGAGATATGTAATGTGAGCATTATGTAAACATTATTTTCTGCAGGAAAGGAGGTGATTTTGGCAAACCTTGTAATTAGGCGTCTATGTAAATGGGAGCAGTGAATGGAGCAGGCCACTGCCAGCAGGTGCACTGGTGAGTGGCTCAGTCCCCGCGATCAGGTGGCAGCGGGTTTTGGGTCACTCAGGTAACTGGCAGAAGCTGAAGGGGAAGCTGGTGTCCAGGGTGAAAGGCTCCAGAGCAGTGTGGCCCCTCTGTCTCCTGCGGCCCCCATACAGGGGGCCTGGGCTGCTCATCCCTTTTCCCTGATATCTGGAAGGGTCACCGCCCCGGAGGTGGAGAGGACAGGAGTCCTCGCAGCAAGAGCAAAGGGCCAGGTCGGAACTGCAGCTGCACACCAAGGAGACCTGTGCAGAAGCCCTGCTGCCTGGGCCTCGCAGTACTGTCGGTGTAAAGCTAGTCCGTAGTGCACAGAACGCTGCGGACATCACAGTTTCCAGGGGTAACTTCCTCTGCCCTCCCAGGGAGGGAGGGCAGCGAGGCAGGTGCCGCAGCCTGTGTAAAGCCTGTGTGTCCAGGACAGGCTGCAGAGCGACCGTGCTGACTCCGCTAGGCCTTCCCGCGGGAAAGGAAGGCCAACACGCATGCTGCCTGGCAGGAGTGGGAGAGGTGTCAGTGTTCCTGGAGATGCTAATGACAGGGACCTTGGAAGGCTGCTCTGGTGATCCTCGGGAGCCACCACCGTGCACGCTGGAGCAGGGACTCAGTGACAGGAGGATGCCTGCGCCTTCCTCTGCCTTTCCTCTCGGCCGCTGCAGCCCAGTCCTCAAAACTGCACTCACAGAAGAAACTGGAAGTGCTGGGTGTGGTGCTGCATGCCTGTAATGCCAGCACTAAGGAGGCTGAGGCAGGACGATCTTTGCAAATTCAAGACCAACCCGGGCTACAAAGTGAGCTCAAGGTCAGCCGGAACTGTATAGAGAGACCTTATCTCAAAAAGTCAGAAGAAGAAGAAGAAGAAGAAGAAGAAGAAGAAGAAGAAGAAGAAGAAGAGGAGGAGGAGGAGGAGGAGGAGGAGGGGGAGGAGGAAGAGGAAGAAGGAGAAGAAGAAGAAGAAGAAGAAGAAGAAGAAGCAGCAGCAGCAGCAGCAGCAGCAGCTGGAAGCCAATGGAAGTGATAGCATTGGGCCAAGTGACCAGGTGACCCATGGCTCTGGTTCAGGGCAGGGCTGTCTCCCTAAGACAAAGAGATCTTTGTTTCCTTGTGACCAGGTTGCACTCTGCTCACTGGGAAGGAAGAAGAGTGTGGAGATTCTCCGGGGAAGACTAAGGTCTCATGCACCTCCCATGTGGTGTGCAGGACAAGGACGTCGTGGTGACGCGCGCTCCAGAGAGGAGGCAGGGAGGGTACCCGGGAGGTACCGGTGCTGGTGAGAGTTCTGGCTTAGCTCTAGGATGCCCTGCAAGGTCTCTTGTGTTCAGAGGTTGGGCTTTTGGAAGGTGCTTGCCCCATGGGGGGCTGCCCTCATCTGTGGAACGCAGACCAGGTGGGGTGGAAGAGCTGGGTCACTGGGCTGGACAGGTGCACCTCCCTGCCTGGCTCCCCCTTTCTCTCCCTGCCTCCCGGCCAGCCTGACATCTCCACTGTCTTCCACCAGACCCTTCCACCTGTCCTTCCTGCCTTGGAGCCAGGTGACCATGGACTGAATCTTCTGAAAACCATAAACCAAAACGTCTCATTTAATTTGTGTTTTGGGTGTTTCTTCTCAGTGAAGAGAAGATGACAAAAACACCTTTTACTTTAAATTTTGATTGGAATAGGAGGTTTTAAGTGCTTAAACAAGCTAGAGGTTTTGCTTTTTCCTCCATCTAAAAGAGCCAGAATGAACCTCCAGGAAGCTCACTAAGAAGGATTGTCCTGAGGGATTATCGAGCCACCGCTCCAGCAAGGTCTGGCTCAGCCAGGAGCAGCGCGGTGCCTGATGTCAGGTGCAGAGCAGGCCGGGAAGAAATCTCTCCCGAGAGTAACGGGAAGCAGCAGGACCAGAATGGGAGGAAGACTGCGGTGGCAGGAGTCGAGTGAGTTCAGACAGGCCGAGCTGGAGGGCCTCGCACCACGTGGAGGAGGAAGCGTGGGGCTTTTCAGGTTTATTAATGTATCTCTTTACTGCTTCCTTTTTATTAACATGTATTTGCAGAACATACAGACAATATTCACGGAGAGTTGCTACCTGTACATAATGCATCTTAATTCTTCCTTTGTCCTCTTCTGCTCCCGCCCCTTCCTGCTCCTCCAGCTCTTGTCTTCTGACCATTTGCAAAAGCATCTATGGATCAGGAAAATGAGGTACATTTACACAACCGAGTACCACTCTGCTGCAAAGAAGAATAAACTCAGGGCAATTGTAGGTAAATGGATGCACCTTGAGACCATAACACTAAGTGAAATAAACCCTAATGGTAAGTTTGAGCATTGCATGGTTCCTGTTTATGAGAAACCGGAAGTGTAAAAAAAGAGCAAAACAAAATATAGACAACAGGAAGCTGTGCCTTGAAGCAGGACAATGTAAGTCAGGGATTTAGGAGAGATCAGTGCTAGGAGCCTGGAGGACCTTGCTCATGCTGAGGAGAGCTTGGGGAGACCTTCAGAAAGACCAAATGATAAGATGGAGAAGAATCACAGCTAAAGGAAAGCCAGAAAACCGTGTGTTTGCCAAGGCCGGGAGGGCCAAGCGGAAGAAGGTTCCATCCAGTCTGTTGACTGAGCAAGGCACTAAGTGGGGGACACTGGCAGTGCTTTCCTTGGATTTGGAGAAGAGGAGGTCACTGGTGACAGTGGAGAGGCACCGTGGGAGAGATGGCAGGGAGCTGACCTGGGCACGGGTCATCCCTCTGCCAGCAGCAGCTATGTCCTGAGTGTCACGGGGGAGCCCCAGAGCGTGGGCACAGCGAGCAGACGTGAGTGTGGCTTAGGCCCAGGCTGGAGAAAGTGCAGCATCACCAAAGACCAAACTTGTCAAGAGGATGTGGGGGACACAGCCAGGGGCTCCAGTTGAAGGACAGGCATCTGTGCAGACTGAGAGTCACCGAAGCACCCAGAAGGCGCAGTCCCAGTAGGAAAGTCTTCCACGCCTGTGACACACTGAGGGACGTCTCACTGGCCGCAGCCTGATTCCTTAGAATCCAGCACACAGTTCGTAGCCTGTACACTACACGCGCTGTTTCCTTCTTGGTAAGTCACACGGCATCTCTGCAAAAGGCGGGCACTGTCCACCTACATCTGCATGCCGTGGTCCCGTGGTGCGTGACCTCCATTCTTGGCACAGTTCTGGTGATGGATGCAGCTAGGAAGAGAACTGAATGAATCCAGTGCTTAGTTGTCACACTGACCTTACGGGGAAATTTGATTTGGGTCTCAGTTCAGTTTGTGACCAGAAGCATGGAGAAATTGAGTTGTGAACTAAGGTGCTCTGTCTGTCCGTCTGTTTGTCTAAGTCTGCCCACCTACCTGCTGTATGTGTTGCTTTAGAATTTTTCCTTTTCCCCTCAGGACAGCGTGCAGCATAAACACAGACACCATTGCTCTGACGGTCCTTTTTCTCCACTCGTCTCTTCAGTCTTTGGAGATTTTGTAGTTACTGAACTTCGCTGCATGCTTTAAAAATATAATTGTGTCTGTGTTTAATTAAAATCGGTTCCTCAGGTGCACAGCAGGGGTGCAAAAGTAATAGGGTCGTATTTCACCCTGGACGGCCTTGAACATGACATGGTTCTGCCCTTAATTGTCCACCACGGCTCACTGCATTTGTCTTGTGATTCGTTAATATTCACTTCTTTTATGAAAAATTGCTCTTGGGCACATGAAGCAAATGAGCGAATTTGCTTCCTATGTCACTCTGTCATCGCACCTGGACACGGAGACCGCGGAAGGACTGACAGTGGCTATTACGTTCTATGAGATACATCGGGATATTCTTGGACTGTTATGATGTCATGTTTTGTATTTATTTGATGTTACAGAAACATTTGTTAACTCCGGTGAGGGGAATTGTCCATAGATAAGGACTCCAATCTGTCAAGCGCCTACAACACTCTGCTTATCGGTCTGCAATGAGCTCCCCAGAAAACCATAGGGCACCGAGGGGCTGCTGGGAAATTGTCCTCTCACTTCCAGTGCTGACTGACTGTTGCACTCTGTGAGCTCGCACCTCGGTTGTCTGGTTTCAGTCTCCAGGGTGATTTTCATCTTGCTCCTATTGTGTGTCCTCAGCTGGCCAGCATTGTCTCCATCCCGGAGCAACGCCAGGCTTGGCACCAGGGAAGGTGATACAGGATTCCCAGAGCAGTTTCCTACCCCTCCGCAGCAGCTTTCTCTCCTAAATCACCCATTTCAGCTTTTCTCCTCTTGCCATAGACGGTCTCACCTCTAACATGACAAGACAAACAGAAGTCATCCAACTCCCAGAAGCGGCTGCTGCTCTGATGTCACACTGACCTGTATCCCTCCCCACCTTCTCCTCCCCCTTCCTCCCTCCCTCCCACCTTCCTTCCTGCCAGGAATCCTCTTTCCAGCATGGCAAACACTGATCAAGTGAGGTTGTGGACCCCATACTCTGCTGTGCAGAAGACCCACCCTAGGACCTGGTTCACATTTGAGTCCAATCTCTGTTATTTATGATTGTTTGCCCTTCTGGGTCTAGAACCCTATAATTTATTTTTATCCACTTTCACAGGTGTTCTGAAGCCAGGTATTTAGCGATTACAAATTGATAAACACTGAGTGTGTACTTTCATGTCCTGACGCGTTTTAAGCTTTCCCTAGAATACTTCCGTCTCCATAGCTGCTGCTGGGTGCTGGGCGGAGTCGGGAGGCGGTAGATCTGGCGTTTTGTCTGTGTTGGGCGCCCAGTGAAGAGTCCGCCCTCAGGAACCCCTCTGCTCTAGTCCCCTGCCAAGAGATGGCCGAGACGGGGTAAGGGGACCCGATGTCATAATGTTGGCTCTCCTTGTAGGTGGGTCCATGCAGCTAACAGTTCTTCATTCCTTTTCCATTCTCTGCTCCTCCCTTCTCTTCTCCTTCTTCTTCTGGTCCCTTCTCATCTCAGAAAGACCCAGCTCCCTACTTCCTGTGATCTACCTTTTATTTTACTATTTATCATTTGGGCTTTTCCTGTAAGGGAAAGAGTGTGATATTTCAGCTTTTGTGTCTGGGTTATTTTGCTTAAGATTTTGGTCTCAGGGTGCATCTGTTTCCTCAAAGGACTCGTGTTTGTCTTTCTTTCGGCTGCAGGAGCACCCCACTCAGGCTCAAGGCCACTTTCTCTTTACCCATTCGCCTGTTGATGGATACATAGGCTCCTTCCGAGGTTTGGCCACCATGATTTGTACTGCTATGGACGTGACTCACTAACTGAGGACTTCAGCTCTGTGGGGAAGACCCCTGGGACGGAAACACTGGGTCAAGTGGAATTTCCAGTTTCAGTTTCTGCGGAGTCTCTGCCCTGATTTCTACAGTGGCTGTACTGTTTTTCTTTGCCACCAGCACTGCAGAAGACTTCCTTTTCCTCAGCAGCCTCCCTGGCCTTTGCTATGAATTGATTTCTGCATCATGACCACTCTCTGGGGATGTGATAGAATCTCAGTGCTGTGTGACATTGGATTTCTCTGTTTCAAAGGCCCAGGGCTTTGTGACCGGGAAGGAAAAGGCTTTGGGCAGGGCACGTCCCACAAAGGGATGTGCCACATTGGCTCAGAAGGGATGCGATAAATGACTCTTGGGGAATTTGCAAGCAGAAAGAGAGGTCCCCAGGGGGCTAGAAAGGTTAAAACCAAGCAAGAGAGTCACAAGGCTTCAGGGGAAAACTTGGATCTGTATCGCAGACTTAAAGCGAAGATACCTAAAGTAGCTCTGATTATTTTCTGTGTTGGCCAGCGTCACGGGACTTGGTCGGTCTTGCATAGCTAACCTTTGAAAAATGGAAGTAGGAATCAGTGAAAATCTACTTACTGGAATTCAATGAACATAATTAAATTAAGCTTCTATTTTTGCTTAGGGTTTCTGATGTAAAAGGGAAAAACAAAGGTTTTTTTAAAAAAGGAATTTGAAAACCCAAAGATTTACGAGTCTTTTCCAATTTGTAAAGTGAAACTTCTAATGTAAAAATGGCTCACTCTCAAAGATTATCAATAAATTTATCAGGAGAATACAAAAGAATGATTTTTACATAATGGTTTTCATATTTCCCTTAAAAATGTCATTTTTGAATATTGAAAATCGACCTATCTAAACTTATCTAATTAAGCAGTAAAAAACTTTGAGTTCTTCATTCTTGTGTTCAGAAAATGCAAAAGGTTAAAGCAGAAATGTCTTTGATCTTAGAGAAAATTTTCTGTTCTCCAGACATGAATTCTGTGGTTTAAGTTTTCCTCATCCTCTTCAATCACTTTGCTCTCTCTTGATGTTTTGAGAGCTACTTCCTAGTTTTCCTGTTTCTCCTAAGGAGAAACCTTGACTTTGGGGGAGCTCTCGTTATTTGTTATTTATTTATGTATTGGAATTTCTATACTGAGTCTTCTTTCGTCTGTCTTTGTCCCCTTTTGGTTCTTGTGAATCTGGGGGAAGTTAAAGTACTTGCGGGGAATTAGACAGAGCTGGGGATGACAAGGGCTTCTCCTGAGAAACTCTCTGAGCAATTCTTGGGGAATCATTGCTTCAGATTAAAGGAGAAGTTCTTTCTGAAGAGAAAAAGGAGAGTGTAGGAGGGGGAGGTCACCCGACGGCCCCCTCCTGGGGTGCAGGGAGCCCCACAAGGTGCTGCCCTCGAATTCTGGAAACCATCACTGGGTGTGGACACAGGCAGATTCGGGGTGCAGGAGCCCCCTGGCCTGCTCCGTGCACACCCCACGCTGTCCTTCTTTGCTCTCCAGTCACCCTTGTTATGCTGCACCCTCCCTGGCCGCATCCTCCCACAGTCGCTTCTCAGGTTCAGCCTGAGGAGCCAGGGTCAGCTCCTGCTGTGGCCATCTGTGGCTCCCTCGGTCAGCCTCTGTCACTTGTGGTCAGGGACGCTGGCAGGAGGAGCGGAGCCCATCACACTAACTGCGCTGATGTCTCTAGTCATGGCAGCATCACAGGATGGAGAGAGCTGGGGTCCTCGCTAAGTGATGCTTTATTAGTCTCTCTAAATCTGAGTATGTCTGTGGTAGTGTTCACCCGGGGGGATTGGTACATGCTGGGTACCACAGACCCTGAGCTCAAATCATCTTTAGTAAGGAACTGAGAGTGAAACCACACTGGCATTGTTACAATTGCTCTATTTTATTAGGAGTTATAATTCTTGTCATATCTAATTTGTAAATGAACTGTATCATATATATCATACATACATGCATAGAGCAAAGTCCATAGTGTGGACAGGGTTTGGTATCATCTGCGGCTTCAGGCCTCTGCCGGATGCTCCTCAGTGCCCACCAGGGTCTTGTGGAAGAGGGGTTTCCACTGAAGAGGCCCTCACTCCATTTCCAGGGTAGCTCGCGTTAGGGACTCAAGCAGCAGAGAGCTACACAGCCCCGGCCAGTGTGGAGGCGCTGCTGCTGGGCTTCAAGGCCAGAGATGCAGGGGATGGAATGCACAGGGGAGAGGCTGGACGTGGAGCACGGGGCTGGAGCCTAACCACAGATGGGGAGGCCCTAGGCTCTGCCCCCCAGCCCCCTAGACGCACGGAGGAGCTGTCTCCCTCATGACACCCATTGTCCTTGGCCGTCTTGTGTGGGAGAGTGGTCGAAGCTCGTGTCTAGAAAGCTGGAGAGGAGCCTTCATCTCCAGGGGCTCTACAAGGTAAAGCCATCTAGCCCAAATTCCAGCAGTCTGCAGAGATAAACTGTGGGGAAACTTTCAAGGCTGTTTTTCAGTATCAAAGCTGTGCACAGAATTAATATAGCAAATATAATTGTGCATGTATGTACATGCATGTACGTAGGATTAGAACATATCCTGACCATGGACTTGTTCTTTAAATAAGATTTAGTGTTGATTTGCCCGACTCATGTCACCTAAAATTGGCTTTTGTTCACTTTTAAGCAAATGTGTAAATGTTACTTCCGTGATGGGCACCCACCTTCGCTGGGGCAGCGCACGCGGCTCCCTCCCAGGAACGGACTTTGTCTCTCGGGATCCTGAAGGGCTCAGATTGGCAGGAGCTCCACACACTCTAAAACTTTTGCTCGCTATCAGTGTGGCTCTGCCCTGCGAACAGGCTGTGATGGAATTCTAACAGCACAGAGGGAAAAGCAGGCACCCCACAGCCTCCATGTCAGTGCCACTTGGGAAGAGGTCCGAAGTGGAGAGATCCGTGCTCCTGCGTGTAACACACTCAATGCAGGGTGCAGCTTTCTGAGAAGAGCCCAGGCTCCCCACCAGTCATCCACACCCTTGAACTCTGCTTCTCTGGCTGCAGGTGGAAGCTGATTATACTGAAACACAGCGACACCTCAGTTGTTGAACAGCTCCAAGGTCGAGCTTTCCAGCACTGGGACAGCGGGATTTGAAAGCAGTCTGCTTGGTGTCTGTAACTTTGCTGGACAGCGAACTGAGAATGCGACTTGACAAAAGCATCACAGGAGGAGAGCGGCGGTGTCTCACCAGGGACACGGGGTGACGCTCAGCCTAAGCGCTGATCTCGCCCAGAAAGCATTCGAGGCTGGTGTGGACGCTCTCCAGTGCTCCTTGGTGCCTGAAGTATCGCAATCCTCACGCCACAGATAGTAGAGCCGGACAGGAGCTGAGTCGGACAGCCGGGCTATCGCCGTGCCAGTCTTGGTGGCTTTGAGTCAAACAGTGAGGAACGTGCATGGGCTGAATCTGAGTCTGCAAGGGAGTCCTTCCTGGGACAGACGGGACGTGTGACAGGGACTGAGGAGGCCATCCTGAGGACACCTGAGGTCTTGAGCTGAGACCTGAGTCCCTGGAAGCTGCCACCAGCTAGGAGAAGGTGGGGGTGCAGTCTCACAGCCAGAGGGAGCTGAATTCTGTGAACAGCACAGATGAGCTTCTCGGGGCTCAGAACCCCGAATGCAAACCAGCCCTGCTGGAGCCTCATTTTCTCCCCTGGGGGACCCTAGCGGAGGACGCCACCAACCCTGGCCTGGACACCTGACCCACGGAAACCCTGAAGGAATAAATGGGTGGAGCTTTCTGTGTCTCATCCAAAGAAAGATACCAACTCCACACATCTGGGGAAAGCTGTGTCACATCGTCAACAACGAGCGGAGGCGCCGATTCTCCCCTTGCTGTGTTTGACCTTCTTTAAACATCTGTGACTGATTAATGCGGGTTCGGACACCAAGATTTAACCCCATGGCTGCAGCGAGTGTGTGGCAGATGACTAAGCCGTTTTCAGGTCTGTACTGGGAGGTGACGCTCTCAGAAGGCATCCTGGGGGGTTCTCATGCAGGTTGAGGGGACACAACCGGGCACAGGCAGTGTGGTGCTACTATACCCGGGGGCTGCGTCCTGGCAGCTGCTGTCTGTCCTGTGGCAGTGGTCAGCGTGAACCACCCCTCTGTCCCTCAGTTTTCTAAGAAAATGCACTCTATGGACAAGGCTGGTCATTAGATCAACCAGGTGCTGTCTACTACATTTTTCAAAATACATGTCATCAGTATGTTTAGAGAGTTAGCAATTTTCAATTGACACACAGCTGAACGCATGGTTATTTCTTTTACAAACCAATCAGTTCACAGCTTAGCACAAATTACTAGTCATCCACACATGGCCTACCTGCAAACTCTACGTGGGGCCGGATAACATGTTTAGCCTTATTCAGAGCCCATGTTCTCTTCCAAGGTCATCCACACTGTTGAGAAAATTTAGTTTGCTGCAATTATAGAAATGGACAAAAATAAATATCAATAACTATAAGAAAACAAAAGGGGTCGCTCACCACAGTAAGTATGAAAGTCAGGGACAAGCCGTTCTCCAGGATTCCCTAGGATCTGAGAGTTGCATGAGTCTGAGTTTCCTTTGGCTGATCCGGTTCTTCTGTGTGTGGATATTTGTTCCTCCTGCTTTTCACCGCTTTTCAAGCCCTCAGCAATGCTGTAGAGATGCAGCACCACAGTCTTCTGCATCAATCAGATCTGCGGATTGCCTTTGAATTAGTGGCTCAGTGGCCGGAAGACAGGAGAATGCGTGCCTGGGAACCGGCACAACCTGGAAATGCCAGGTTTCAGACGAAAACATTTATGTCTAAATTACATACTTGAAGTTCAAGCTGGAGGTGATTACAGCCAACCCCTGACAAAGCCTGATGGTGCCCCGCACTCCACGAACGAGCCTCGGGATGCTTCCAACTGAGCTGGGGCTGACAGCGCCCTTGGCAGCCGAGTGGCCTGGTGGGAGGGTGCTCACACTGGAGGCTAGTGCCTCACAGAGGGCTTTGCACCTCTCAGGACCACTGCAGAAATGAGCCAGTGCTGTCCTTGGGAATGGGTGACTGGTCATGAGCCAGTGGTCTCCCTTGCTTGACTTCAGTGTGGCACAAACCCCATTGTCCAGAGCACACAGAACCTGGGTGTGGGCCTGACACGAGGGCGCCCACCTGGAAATTTCCTCTCTCCTCATTCCACGTACATCTGAGCTGTTGTTGCCGAGAAAAATCCTTACTTAAAACTGGATTCCTGTAGCTGCCCATATGCAGAACATACTTTATTGTTTCAGTTATAACCTTGAAAACTACGCCATTGCTTAGGAGCAAAATGAGGTCACACAGAGCCAAATTCATAAGCGATGCACATGTGAAATGAGTGTAATGTTTTACGTATATTCCCCAAGTCTCCCTAAAACTGGGGATATAATAGATACATTTCGTGGTTTGTAGGATGGCCTTTCCCTAGCACCGTGTCACCTGCTCTGCAGGTTTAGAAAGTATTCTGTGGGAACTGGAGACGCTATGGCTGGTCTTAAACTAGCAATTTTAAAGAAAACTTTCTAAAGTAAAAAAAAAAAGTCAAAGCAAAATAAAAACAAAATTGCCTATCAGCAGTTATGGGCCAGCTATAACTGGCCATTGTAGCTATCAATTAGGACTATTCATTAGTTCTAATAGCAAAGAGCAGATACTAGGACACATGGCCATGTGAGACATTCAGCTATTTTTCTCCATTTCAAAGCCTTTTCAGCAAATTCCCTGGAGCCTGAGTATAATTGCTGTATTAATTCGGCTTATCACAAAAGCCACTGGGAACACGAACTCACTTAACTAACAATTCAAAGCATTTCGGCCCCTTGGTTGGTCAGGATTGGCTTGAACTGGCCTGATGGATCTGACCACCTCCGGCAATTGTGTTTTTTATCCAATGCCTGGATCTCGCCATATGGGCCATTGTGTAAACTATCCCCTCGGACCGGGAGGGTCTGTGTTTCTGAATTGATCCCATATAGACAGTTGTTTGTCGAAATAACAACAAATCTGGCTGTTTGGGGAACATTGAAAGCTGAGTTCCATGTTTTGAAAAAAGCAAAATCACAGAGGTGGAGAGCGCCTCAAAAACTATGGGATGCATTTTTTCAGCGGGATAACAAAGAGCAGCGTCGCACTCCGCCTTGCCTGAGAGGGTCAATGTGGAGGAGACACACGTTGATTTACAAAGCGGAGGGCTTTTTCGACATTAACAATAGGATCAGTGCAATGATGGCCCCTTTATGACCTTAAAATGATACTTGGCGTTATCAACACAAGCAAAAGACACTGAGAAAGAGCAAGATTAGGTGAGAACAGGGCAGGAAAACTGTACCCTTAATATGCTGCGGGGTTTCTACGCAAACAAGGAATATCAAGAGAGCCTTTCTAGATAATGATTTCTACAACAGAAAATGTTCGGTTTATGGCCCTGGATATTATTCCAGAGCAGATGTTACTGTTTATCTGTGTTCGGCTATCGTGAGGTTTTAGAATCCTCCCTTGCAAAACAGTGCTCCCTGTAAGTGGGTTTTCATCGTTATCAGTAATGAGCATTGTAAGCTCACCTCTTCACAGAATGCTCAGTCAAACGATCTGCCAGACAGAGACCGTCAGCCTGAAATCCAGGCAAGACGGCAGGGGTACGGTACTCACTGCAGCGAAGTGGGAGATGGCGGGGGTCTTACTGGTACTGGAAGTGATTGGTACGTCCGCATAGCGCCTCTGGACTGGGCATAGCGCCCCTGGACTGGGCATCTGCAATGTCCTTCAGCTGTGGGCACCCACAGTTCCTGTCCCCAGACAGGGAACCCAGTGAGTGACCCAGAGCTCACAGCCGATCACACCAGCCATCAGACATAAGAAGAGACTCATGGCGGTACCTATCCACACACTCCAAGCAGCCTTCCACGTTGGTGGACCCTGTCATTCGTGATGGAGAGAAATGCTCTGAGTCGCCTGTTCTTGAACTAAAATCACCTTCTTTGGTGGATCGTTTTCAGCCTCCTGCAGGCAGGGGCACCAGCAACCCTAGGTCCATTGGTGTGATCCACTGACCTATGATGCTTTTTGCTGGTTTATCTTGGTGCCCTTGTCTAAGAGGCACACACCTACTGCAGCTGTCCCTTGCCCTGCCTGCATTCTATTGTGAATCTTAGGGCCAAGGATGGGCCAGGGCATGCTTATCCTTAAAGAAAATTTTAAGACTACTCTTCAGAGGCCTCTGTCTTTGGAAAATGCTTTGACATCGCCCCTCTGCATTCATTCTGCCTCCTGCAGCAGGTCCTGAGCCCGCTGCTGTATGTCCCTCAGAGGACACGGGTATGGGCATGGATGAGGCTCCTCTTCCTTACAACATGGCCCCTGCATGTGGCCCGGCAGGCTGGAGGCTGTGGACAATGTGCAACAGGGTGCAGGGAGCAGAGGAGGCACCTGAAGCCAGGGAGGAAGTTTAACGGAAATCTAGCCAGACTTGCCTTACTGGGAAGGGTCAGGCAGGTGGGGAAGCTGCCAGTGTCTGCATATAGAAGATGGGTTGGTATTGTTCTAGGTGATCCTTCTCATGGCATGGCCAGAGCTTTTATGAGACTACAAAGGACTTGGAGACATTTGCAATGTAAAGTGGATAAAAAGAAAATACAGGCACTGTGTTGAGCAGGAGAAAGTGTCCGAGCGGAGATGGAGAAGATGAGAGAAGAGGGCCAGGAGCATCAGCAGAGGTGGGAGTGCAGGGGCGTCAGGGAGCATGGGGAGCCAGGCCAGAGCGGCTGTGTGCTGAGGGCTTGGAGGGGATCTGGAGCCTTCAGAGAGGACCCTGCATACACTATAGAGGACCAACTGCACCAGCTTTTACCCCGTGTTCCTCCTCCCTCATCTCCTGGGCCCTCTGATCAGTGTGCTCAGCACCCCATCTCACAGGTAGTTTCAGGTCCACCCTGGGATCTTGTGGCAGCAGGTAGAAGAGCTGGGGTGTGTACCCTAAAGCCCGGCTCCAGCCCAGCAGCTGGGCCCCTCATTGCCTTCCAGGCATTGGGCTGAGTTCTGCTTCCACTGACCTTTTCTTCAGTCCCTCCCCATTGGCTTGGAGACTTCCGGATGACCTTTGACACCCACCCCGAACATTTTTCTTCCTGCTTGTCTCCATGGAGATGAAGCCTCTGGATTTTGGCTTCAGTCTCTCTGTGCTAATTGATGACTGCTATTATTGATCGTCTCCTTCTTACATGAGGCGCCTCTGAGCTCTGCTGGGCAGGATTTATCACCACTAATAGTCAGGACAATGCTCTAGGTCCTGTCTTTGCAAATGAATGTTTCTATTTTATTCTACAGGATACTTCAGCGGGAAAGAACTGAATGTTTTTACATAGTTTCTGGGTGACCAGTTGTTTTGGGTTGCATCTAGAATTTTCCCCCAATTTTTCTTGTTCAAGTGGGGCTTAGGGGCAGTGGTTGGGTCATGGGCACTGTACTCCTCAGTGGGTTCATCATCCCTGAGTTCACCTGGTGACTGCCGTAGGAGAGAGGCCCACTGAGACACCACCGAGGTGCGCTGGGGAGGCTGTGTTCCAGGCCTCAGATCCTCCCTTTCTCTCTGCTTCCTGGGCTGCCATGGGGGGAGCCATTTCCTCCACCAGGCCCTTCCACCATGCTGATTGTGCCTTGGAAGCAAACAACCATGGACTGAATCCTCCAAAAACCTTGATCCAAAATAAACTTCCCCTCTGTAAGGTTGCAAGTCTCAGGATTTTGTCCTGATGCAGAACCACTGGCTGACTCAGCAATTTAGCATTGGGCTGAGAGGCTGGGGCTGTTCCTCCTACATTCTGGGAAGTGACCTGGGGAGATGTAAACCGCCCTGACCTGTGTGTCCAGGACTCCACCTTCCTCTTCCACAGCTGTCTGCTCGCAGGGTGTGTGCTGCTGTTAGCTCCCAGTGCACACGTGGAACACCAAACTGGAGAAGGCGCCATTAGAAATTCCCTACTGGTGGGTGGGAGAAATGGTGTGCAGAGAAAACATGTGATTTTTGTCATGGCTACCGGGCAATGCACAGCAGAGTTTGACCAGGATTTGAAATTTCTCAGTTCTGGAGCTAGGACATTTTCCATGTCACAAATCTCTCCTGATGGTTACCTCTCTCTGTCCCAAGAAACTGACTTTAGATCCAAGGGTGAGATGGAGCCTGCCCACATCACAGGGTACCTGTGAAGACAGCGTCCAGGCTGGACACAGCCTGAGGAGAGGGCATCAGAACTACGACCGAGGTGGAGGATCGAAGAGGTGAGAAGTCCTTAGGGAGCAGTAGGCAGCACTGAGACCCAAGGTCGCAGCCTGGGAAATACCTTCTGCTCTGCAAGGAGAGAACGGGAATGACTGAGAACAGGGAGAGATAAATGGCGGTAAGACAGAATCTCGTGTAACCCAAGTATGCAAGGGCGAGGTCTCCAGCAGCATCCTTTGAAGGAGCCTTGGCTCTTGACCCTGGGCAGTGAAGCCATCCTGAAAGGACAGGCTGTGTTGGTCACACCAGTCTTAGTCTCTGCACAGTCCTTGCTCAAGGACATCAATGCAGTGACTCAGTGATTCCGGGGACAGAGGACATTCCGCTCCTCAAAGCCTTGGGGTTGGTGTGGGTCAAGTGGCTGTGACCTTTCAGGGGATCTGACCAGTCACCACATGAAGCGCGGCAGCTGGAGCCTTGGGCAAGAAGCAGAACAGTGATAGATCATGGAAGAATTATCTAATCACTTCCTGCTGACCTGCAACCTGCAAACGCCTCAAGAACAGTGAGGCCAAGGCCTCTTTCTTCATGGGTTGTCTCCCCCAGGACACGACACGTCACTGTGATCAGTGCATCAACCCACAGCCACCATCCCCGCAATGGTCTCTGTTTTCATTCACGAGTGTAGGTTCCTAATGCAATGGGCATGATTCTCTCCTCTCCCACGATGACCTCCCAGAAAGCAGTCTGATAATCCCATATCTCGTCTGCCACTCATGGTCTAAGGTCTGTCCTTACCTTCTCTCGGCTCATGGTGCAGACACCAATATACCTGCAGTCGTAAATATCTGCCATGGCTTCATCAGACATCTTGCTTTATTTAACCGACTCTAATGGGAAATCACAGATGCTAAAATCGGGGGCTGGCAAGGGCAGAGTGGAAAAGCTTTTATTCCACCCATTCAAGTGTACTTTAGCTGTACTGCCTAATGCTGTATAATTATCTCCAAGCTGACAGCAAGCTCGCTATGTTGTTTCATAATCTTTTAAATCTATTTTTTAAGACCCATGAACCGTAACCACATAATTGTCCATCCTGCATAATCAGCACTGAAATCACTGCAGAAGAAAAACACAGAATTACAGGACATCAGGGTTACCTGAACGGGGGCTTGCTGGAGGGTAATGAATAAGCAGTATCTCACAGAGAGAGGGAAAGTTTTCTATTAAAAAAACCTTATCTCTCAAAAATGCAGCTTTTGAGCATCATAAATTCTTGATTGATTGCTCAGTTTTGAAAACTGTATGTAGCAATCTTTTTTACATATGCTATTTATTTTCACACTAAGTGACTGAGGTGGATAGGAGCTTGTGATCATTGCTATTTTATAGTTGAGAACACGGATTGAGGAAGATTAAATATCTATCTATTTCGAAGGACTCAACCAGTGGGTGCAGGGGGTGGGACTAACGCCTGCCTGGTCCACTCGGGTTGATCTAACCAGAATACTATTGATGGGTGCCTTAAACTATAAGCATTGATTTCTGTGTGTTTTGGGGTCCAAGAAGTCCAAAGATCAAGCTGCCGGTAAGTTGATGTCTCGTGAAGGTGTCTCCTGTTTCATAAAAGTGCCTTGTTGGCCCCAATCTGCAGAAGAGGACACATGAGTTCCTTGCATTTAAAAATTTTTTTTATTTAGATTTTTAAAAAGCAAAACAGAAAAAAGGGTAGAATTTCAAAAAAAAACAGTAAGAAATCACTAGTTGATAAATTAAATATTGCTATCTTAGAAGTAGTTGTTCAAGATACAAAATCAAAGTATAAAAAGTGGACCGACAAGGAGGGCATCTTTTTTTAAGTAAGGAGACAAATCTCATCTAGTTACTCCCAAACTCCCCATTCACCAAGATCATAACGTTAGTGAGTAAGATTTCAACGTAAGATTGTTGGGCACCACAGAAACATTCTTTTTGTCACAGTGCTTAAGGTGTCAAACTTCCATAAATTCCCCCCCAAATTGGGAGGATCAAAATAAAAATGAAAATAGTATTTCTTCATGAATCATTTTCACTCAGAATTGTTTCCCTCCCTCTTCTTCACTCTCCCAGAGTCTAGGTCAGGGACACGGCCACAGGCAGGGGCTGGTGGGGTGACACCGTGAAGTCTCACACCCCCACCCATGTTAGGTGTGCTCCTTCCATAGCATGAGCATGCCCCGAAGTGCATGCTGGAGAAAACCGAATTTAAGGATCAGTGGCAGCCTGTCCCCAGAGACACTCGTCTACTCATGACTTGTCTTTGCGTAAGAATTAATTCTGGACAATGTTATTGTGGTTATTCTTGGTTTTAAGATACCTGATATGAAACAACGAGGCTACATTTATCGGCTTTCTGTTGTGACAAAATATTTGAGATAGTCGTTGTACAAAGAGGAATGGTTTACACTGGCCTACGGCTCCTGGAATTGCAGTCCAGGGTGGCTTCCTCTGCTGCTTTAGTCCTGCGTAACCCATGGCATTCTGATGAGAACATGTGGTAGACCAGATACTCACTTCCTGGCAGTTAGGAAGCAAAGAGGGAGAGGGAGGATGAGACCCCGAAAGCCTTCAAGGATACCCCCAATGACCAACTTCCTCCTGAGACCCCACCTCCTAAAATGGCCCCACTTCCCAGAAGTGTCGTAGGCCTCAGTGATCATTTCAGATCCAAACTATAGCTCAGACCTCATGGATTGATGGCTTAGAAGGTAATTTAGCTACAACTAATTATGTCTCTCTTACTAATTATGTCACTAATTATGACACTCTGACTTCCTTGTTAACCCTTGTACCGCCACGAGATTCTTAAGGACAAGAGAAACAGTGTTTGAGATGCTTGAAATCAGAGGCAGAAACTGATACTCCTGAACCAATTAATTTGCGCACACACTGAAACAGCTTTACCCAGAAAACTGTGCTCTGCCCTCAGCTTTTATTGAATGTCCTTGTGAGAAACATCTATTTGAGGAATTGGAAACTTGCAGTAACTGAAAATATAGTTTGTGGGTCCCCAAATCCTTTATATCAGAACTCAGGGGATATAACTTTAATGAATCGATCGATACAGGGCAAAGATCATCTCTTAAACAATTTGTTGGCCTCCATTCAGCAGGAAATAATAAATATAAGGCATGAGCAGTTCGGGGAAGAATTCATTATTTGTTATTGTGTAAGTGTTACCACTGTACAGAGCCCTCAATAATTCACATGTCCTCAGCTGGTCCTATTGTTAATATTTTCACCTAAATTACCTTAATGGCGAATATCTTGCATCATGTTTTTAGTCATTTGTGTTAATAGTCAGGGTCAGGAGACATCCCTGAACTGACCAGTGTAAGGGACAGTGTCCATCTGCTTCTCTACACAGCAAATAGAGAAGTAGGCATGGAAGACAGACCGTGAGCTGCTCCCAGAGCCGATGGGAATGAGAAGACCCGGGCAGCTTCATTCCCAGCCACGGCCAGAGTCCAGGACTCGGTGCCTTGATACAGCTGCCGGGCATCAGCAGAGGCCACAGGGTGAGAGGTGAGTGTCCAGAGGAAGCATGGATGTCACCAATCCCCAAGCCACTGGCCATCTAAGACGGGGCACACGACAGGGCTGACAGCAGAGGAGCCATTAGACTCGCTGTGTCCAGCGCTCAACATCGCCGCGCCCCCACTGAGCCCCTCCACCCCGGATCAGCAGCCCCAGCGTCCCACAGAGTGTGCACCCTATGGTGCACTGTGCACCTGAGGGGTCCAGCTTGTGGACCCTTCAAAGCGCCCCAAATCTCCCACACTCATGCAATCCAGTCCATAGAAAAACTATCTTCTAAGACACCTGACTTTTGTCTCCAAAAGGATGGGACCGTAGTTTACAGTAAGTGCCCGTGTCATGCACATGTTCAAAGTCATGCAAAGCTGCCTCTGTGAGGCCCTGGAAGGCTGAATCTCAGTAATTTCTGCTTACCTTGGGGGTCTGTGTCTCACTTAGGTAATTACAAATTACACTGCGCGAAGCTTGTGGGACTTTTTCTGGGGTGACTTCCGTCTGAGAAGTTTTTCTCTTCTAATGAGAGCAAAAATAGCTTGACAGGAAAGAGCTGTAAACATCTTCTTTGCTAACTTTTCAGACATAGGCAGACTGTTAGAAATATTGATTTTAAAATAGTAATGTCACTGTATCATCAGTAATCAATATGAGAGGAATTGACAAATTACTTTGAGTTTCAGGTATTATGACCTCTATGACATTGTTTCCAGTGCATTAATTATTTAAATGGCAACAGAATGTCATGGTGGTAATAATGCACTGTATTCCTAGTAAAGTTATGAAGTTAGGCATCCATTTCCAGTGGGATTTAAAAATTCACTTCACTGTCTGTTTCCCTCAGGGTGGTTTTGTGCCTAGAAACACTGTCTGGGTTTTGGCTCTGCGTGTTCTAGGTGGTTCCACCTCGATGTGCCCTATCGGCCATCAAAACTAAAATGTTCAACACACGAAAGTGTAGGATAAAAGACACAATGCTCTACAGATACATGACACATAGGAAGCTACTGCTAGAGATTTTAAGGGATATTTCCAACAGGAGCCGCAGAGAAAGTAAATGCATAAATGCTTATGATTTTGATGATTCATTAGATTTTCAGTGCTGTGGTCAGTTGGTGTACTAAGGTTTCCTATTGTTAAATTCTGTGTTCATTTCCGTTATAATGCATTATCCCATTGTTCTGTACAATCACTTAAATGTAACACAATCTTTTTAGAAATTGAAGTATGACAGAAATAAAAATCACTCTTGCTGTCATCCTTGATCATTTTCATAAGGCCTTAGGTAGGGCTGGAACGTTTGTTCCCTGACATGCAGGGTGAGACTGTCTAGGTGGCCATGGTGCTGAGGTCATGAGGAGGGGTCACTGCCACTCCCACGGGGCTGGATTAGTTGCTGTGACAGCAGTTTGTTGTAAAGTTAGGGCTCCCTTCATGCGGTCTCTACCACAGAGCCAGTTCCTCCTGCATGTTCAGCCCGCTGTGATGCAGCAGTGTCCTCAGCAGAAGCCCAGCAGACGCCTGCTCCAGCTCCTGGACTCCCCCAGCCATAGGAGCAAGACTCTTTTCCCATAAATTATCCAGGCTGAGGCGTTCAATCCCAGCAGCTGAAAACAGGCGAAGGTACAATGAATGAAGAAAGAGGAATAAACTGAGTCACCTTAATAATGAATTTCTGTGGAAATTGAGCCAAAGAATGGAGCCACTGAAACCATGACTTCCTGGTGCATGGTCAGGTGAAGGTGTGAAGCAGGCTGGCCGCACGGTGCCCACAGCCAGGTCCTAGCTGGTACTGTATGACTGCAGACAAGACCATTCTGTGACTACTGGAGATCAGGACACTGTCAAAACCAGCCCATAATCGTGTCTTGCATACACAAAACAGGAACACTGTTCAAGCCCAAAACAGAATAAAACACCAAATGTCCTCTGTTCTAGCACAAATGAATTACGTTTCTTTGCTTATTGTGACTTTAGCTTTGATCTATCCTCTGTTTCTAAATAAGATGCCTAATCACAGAATAACCCTGCCTCCTGACAGTGTGAAATTCTGTTTCCTTAAAAGCTCAAGAGTACCTAGCAGTCAACATGCTGCAGTAACTGCATCTGTGTCTCTTATTCTGCTGTCCTGAGGCTCCCCGTGGCGGAGCTTTCTTTTCACCACAAAGTTAATAAACCCAGCTTGCTGTGCAGGGCATGCTTTCCTGGTGGGCTTAGACCTGTGGGCTTTGCATTAGTAATGAGTGGATTTAGACCACCCTTAGTGTTGTTTTCTTTTCCTTGTTTTTCATGGCAATCAGGTAGATTCGCATTTAACACCTTTAAAATCCAAATCATAAGTCTTCTAAAATTTGGCAGCAGAACCTAAATACTTCCACTCCCTTCTACCTGACATATTTTCATCCTAAACATGGCAGTAAGATGCTGTGTCTGTGACGCAGTGTCATGAATTCCATGGGAGTTTTTGCTGCAGAAGGAGTGGTAGAAACATTTGATCTGAAGACGGAGAGGCTGGTTGGGAGACTGAAAAGCAAGTGACAGAGAAAATCAGTGAGGAAACAAGGAAAGAATGATATGAAAGGTGCCGGAGCCATTATGATTCGTATCTAGGTGACTGAATCACAGGGCACTGTGCTCACCAGTGGATTTATCCACGGATGAACGCAGGGCTGAGTGTGCTGCAGGAGGTAGAACCTGCTTGGAAGCAGTGTGTGACATGACCCGAAGGTGCATTCTTGTCCCCAGCATCTTTTTTCTTCTCTGCACCCTGGCTGCCATGGGCTGAACACCTTTTCCTACACACACGCCACTGCCATGCTCTTTCTGCCTTGGATCCAGTCGACCATAGACTGAAACTGTGACCCAGAATGAAGCTGTCCTTTAAGCAGTGAGTGCCAGGAGTTTTGTTGCGACGATGGGAAAAGTGCACAGGAAGGAACCTCATTTCACTGACAGATTGCGCGCGTGCTTATTTCCCAACCGCATAACGTCACCAGGAGGAATCAGCAAGGGCTGGGACACCATGCAGAGAGAGCAGGGAGGGCCTGACTCCTGGGGTCATTGTACCCTAACTGTAAAACATGGAAATACGGTCAACAGTCTTTCCACTCCATGGAGAGGAGATGGGGTCCAAGAGCACAGGGATTAATGGGGGCCACTGTAGTTTGTGTCTAGATGTCTCCCCAGTGCCTCATACATTACCATGGCCACTGTGAACAGTTGCCCCTCTTTCATGTGCCTTTCTGCCTTGTAACCAGTCAGTAATGAACTGAAATCTCTACAAACTGTGAGCCAAATAAACCTTTCCCCTTTTAACTGTGGGCATTGGATATTTGTCTCAGCAATGACAAAAGTAACCAAGACAGATGTTATTACTAGGAAGGGGGCTGTTGCTGTGACCATAGCTGACAATATGGTTCATAAGACTTTGGGAATGACTTTTGGGAAGAGTTTGGAAAGATTCAGAGATGCTGGCTGAAAATGTACAGTTGGAGTGCCTTAAATAGTTTTGTATGGGAGATTCTGGTAAGAGCTCAAAAGACTAGAGTCCTGCCAGTAAAGTCCACTCCTTGGAGGTTTCTGTTGGAAGAAAGACTACACTGGCTATTGGACTCCAGATGATGTATGTTATGGTTTGGTGGAAAGTTTGTCTGTATTTTGCTCATGTCCAGAGACTTTGCCTAAGACTGAGATTGAGGATGGCAATCTAATTAGTCTGGCAGAAGAAATTTCAAGGCGATCTAATGTTTAGTTGGTGGCATGGCTATCACTGGGGGTTTTAGACAGATTTGTGTTGAGAATCAAGAGGAAAGAATCCAGGAGAATGATGTAAACATTGAGAGTTTGGCCAGAAAGGAAGCTCCAGTAAAGATGTGGACTATGATGACAAAGCGGTTGAGATTCTGATTGCTGAGAAAGAATGGGAGAATAGAAATGCTATCCTAATGGCATCACAAAAAGCAGCAGTCTCAACCCTTTGCAGCATCTAAATTGCAAAAGTGAAAGGCTTTGCTTCGAGAAGGAAGCTCCATGGCACCATATTCCAAAATGGGAGTGGGTGCACCATGTTTCAGAATGGTGACAGCATAGAGAACTTGTTCCTCAGAACTGGATTCAGAGAACTCAGCAACTCAGGTACTCGGCCTCCACCGCTCAGAGAGAGGGGAGCCTGGATACTGCTCCTGTTGGCAGCAAACCTTGACATCATCCACATGGTGCTGCTTTTCATTGCATGCAGAATAGAAGAGTTCTGAGGTCAGAAGGCCTCCACCCAGAATTCAGAAGGCCTAAGAGGCCAGGGAGTGTGACATTGAGAAGGCAGTGTGTGAAGCTGTGAAAGTGAAGACGAAAGTGCAGTGGAAAACCCACAAGTCTAGAGAAGCCAGGAACGTGGATCATCTGAGGGAAACTGCAAGGAGGGGGCAGAGTGAGCCCAAGAAAGAAGCCACAGGAGCTACCACCACTGGGACTGCCATAGGGGTGGAGTCACCCAAACACTTTGGAGCTCACATCCTGCCACAGTCAGATGCTGCATGTGGAACTACAAAACTTAATATATGCCCTGCTGGATTTTGGGCTCGCTTCGGTCCCACCCTTCGAATCCCCATTTGTAGCTTTTGGAATGGAAATGTTTATCTTGTGCCATTGAGTACTGGGAGCCTTTAACTAACTTTTCATTTCCACAGCGGCTCACAGCTAAAAGTTTGCCTGAATCTCAGAGGAGACTTGGGACATGGACTTTTGAGCAGTGATGAAACTCTTAGGACTTCAGTTACTCTTAGAGATGGACTAGATACCTTTTGTGTAAATGAATGTACATGAGTCTTTGGAGGACCAGGGGTGGAATGTTAGGGTTTGTGTCTGGATGTCCCCCAAAATTCTCATGAACTTTTAACGGGGCGTCTATGGAGGTAGCTGAATCTCGAGTTTGTGATTGATTCAAGTCTAACGGTGGAATTAAGGCTGTGAGTACTCTACCCTCCCCAGGGTGAGAGCCTGCCTAAACATAAGGGAAAGAAATGCTTCAGTCTGCCTGTGTCTGTCTGCCTCTCCCTCTCTCCCTCTCTCTCTCTCTCTCTCTCTCTGTATCTCCTCACCCACCCCCCTTTTGCTGTCTTCTGCCACCCTAGTCACTATGAATTGTTGCCCCTCTGTCATGAGCCAGTCAGCTATGGACTGAAACCTGTACAGATTGTGAGCCAAATCAACTTTTCCCTTTAACTTTGGGTGTTGTATATTTTGTTTCAGCAATGAGAAAAGTAACTGCGACAGGGGCCTGTTCCACACATAATTATTCATGAGCCTCCTTTGACATTTTTCTCTCCAAACACCAGATATTTACCCATATATGGGGAGAGGAGAGAGAAAAACCCCAAAACACACAAGCAGAAAAGATGAGAGCTCCTCTGCAGAGTAACTGTCTCCAGAGCGCTGTCCAGTCCTGCTGCCTCCTCGGCTGGTGGTGACCCGGCTTTGTCAACTTTGCCTCCGTGGATGGACTGAGAAACTCCTGCGGGCTGATTGCTCTTCAGGTTATGCATTATTTAGAGGATGCTTGAAGCAGATTTGTGCTCTGTGTTTCTTGCTTCATTCCCCAATTCTAGAATTTAACCCTCTGTGAGATCGTCCTGCTGTGTTTCCTCCATAGAACAGTAACTGTGTATTAGGGGGAGGGGCAGTGGCCAGACTGCAGGAAAGGCATCTTGGCTACTGAACAAATGAGAATGCAAGAACCTCTGTTGGTAATTAAATAGATTATGTAATGGAATCTAAACACTAATTTTCCTTTTTAATTTTGATTTTTCCTTTTTAATTTTGATTTTTATTGGTACATGTTTACAGTACACAATGCTTACACTTTTTGTGGGATTTGTAAATATATGTAATTCAACTCAGTCCTTTAAAAATGTGCTTCCCCTCCTCGTTCCTCCCTCCCTGCTCCCTTCACTTTGCGGTCCCCTGCCCTTTTGTGATAGGTCTGTCTTCGTGTTCTCTATTATCTTTTATTTTGTTCTATAATCTATGTGCTGCATTTCTCGTACAAGAAAAATCATTGTGACATTTAACCTGCATGCCTGATTTATGTCACTTAACATTTTGGTCTCAAGGAGTAGCTGTTTTCCTACAAATGTCTTAAATTTATCCTTCTTTACAGCAGAGTCATCTTCCTCTGTGTGTAAAGGCCATACGCACTGAAGGTCATATGCACTGCTCCCAAGATTGAATTATTATCAGTTGTGCTGCTATAAACATGGGGGTGCGTGGATCACTGTAATATGAAGCCCTGACTAAAACATGCATGAATCATGTGCTGTTCTTGTGGAAACAGAAATTGAAGATTCATTTAGTTATTTTTAAGAAGATTTTAACAAGCAAAAGCACAGGTCAAGTTAATGGTGGTATTAAATAAAAATATAATAAGAAAGGCAAAATTAAAAATATATGTACACATATATACATAGATGCATGGAAAAACCCTAGGAATCTCTAGTTTTTAGTCAGTTTGATGACTGTGAATTCATTAAGTGAAAAAGAAAAAATGAGACCACTCCCCTATGTGTATGTTTACATGTATGTTGTATGTATGTGGATGGAACTGTGTATGTGGGTGCATCAGTATGATAATATCTTCTCAGTCATGTTTTAAAGCACTTTGCAAAATGGTAATTTAATCATTGCCATTCTGGAGAATGAAAAAATAGGAAGGGTAGGTCCAAGTGGCAGAGTGCTGAGAGCAGAAGTGTTACTGTAGTTCTCTCTGGGTCCCCTGTCTGACAGAACAGGTGCTACCGATGGGAGTGCAGGGATGTCAAACACAGATCACTGGGAAAACAGGCTTCAGTTTGGTTCTAGAAAAACAAATGTGTGAGGGGATGAGCGTTTCTGCATGTCAATGTAAAAGATAAAAAATTACAAGTAAATATTAATTGTGCTTTGAAAATAGATCATGTGTACATTTCTAAGTCACAGAACTAAAATGCAATAAGAAATTACCAAATACCAAAGCATTCATGTCAAGTAAAGGAGTGAAACCATTCACTTCCTTTAGCGTAATAAATTCCACAACTTAAAATGTAGAATTAAAAGTGCAATAGCAATGGGAGAGAGTATGCCTGACTCACACCCTGGCAGAGTACAGATGATATTCTGCAACTTGGGGCTACCTGAAGTGAAGTGTGTTTTCACACCGGTGCTTCAAGCCACCCATCTTCATCTGAGCTCCATCTCTAGCATTTGCAGAATAGAGGTGGCAACAGTGCCCTGCAGGAGCACTGTTCAGTGGGATGGAAAAGGGCCAGCAGATCTTAGTGTGGTGCCTGACACCAAGTATGTGCTCACTATTATAATTATCAGTGTCATCATCCCACCCTCAGCCCCCCGATTCAAGGAGAAATATATTCTTCTAGGTATTTTAGAGAAAGCCACATCATACATGGAGAAATTTGCAAGAATTAAGATGGCTGGGGATTTAGCTCAGTGCTGTAAATGCAGGCCTGGCAAGCACAATTGTGAGTTCAATCCCTGGTACATAATAATAATAATAATAATAATAATAATTAAGACTAATTCTAACCTTTTGCTCATGAAGTAAGCCTGACTCGAGCTTTCTACTAGTCAAACAATGGAAGCTGAAATAGCAGTCAGTGAGTTTTATTTGGCATCTTTTCTCACATTCGTCTCTAGCCAAGCAGAATGCTCCCTGGCTGAATCAATGTACCGGTGCCAAGGAAGACTTGCAGCCTTCGTCTGCAGGCTCCTTAGTCCCTGCTGACCTGACCCAGACCTCAGCCTTCTGGCTGGAGCTCCCTGAAGACCCGCTTGGCTGTGGTCCCCAGCTCACGCATCAGGAGAGTCCTTGCTGCCCTCAAGGCCTCCTTGTCTCTGGTCCGTGCCTTCTGAAGCTCCTCTTGGACACTCCCCCGGGGTCCACCTTCTGGGAGTCTCTCAGGGCTACTGTCCCAGACTGTGGTCATGCGTCTTGGGGCCGTGCACATGTGGTCATGTTGATGAGCACCTTTCCCACAGCTGGGCGCCGGGTGACTCTTCAGTATCACCAGAGCCAGGTGTGCAGAAGGGGGCACAGGAGAAGGGGTGCCCTTTCTCCTCTCCTGGCCAGTGTCAGTCTCCCACTCACTTCCTTTGGCCTTTCCTAAGAGCTGAGGCTTTCCAGAAAGGGCTCAGACCAGTGCCGCTATCCTGAGAAGAGCTCCTCTTGCCTCCACCAGTTCAGACTCAGGCCTCCTGTCCTTCTGAGATCAGCCCCTGTCTAAGAGTAGCCACCAAGACCCGAAGGTCAACCCTCTCGGCCTTGAGCTCGAGGCTCATCACGTCTCCTAAGGAAGTGTTAGGAGGACTGTGCGAGGGGATGGGTGGGCCGGGAGTGGGCGCAGAGGTCTGACCACAGCTGCTCATGCCGTGAACACTTCAGGGAAAGGACACATTCGTGAACACTGTGCCAGAATCTAAGCAAAACACAACATTAAAAAAGTACATTTGTACTCAGGAATTCACTTTAGAAAGCACCCAATTTTTTCATTCAAAATTTGAAAATAGCACAAGTATTCATTATTTTCAATATTGGATGTAAGGAAGTATAATATGTGTCCAAAGATGGGAAGGGATGAGTGTGTTACAGTACATAAACAGGACATAATCTTGTGAAATAATGGCATTAAAATGTTGTGAAGGTATTAAGTACTCCAACACTGTACAGAAGTGTGAGATTACTTTGGATATAACACTAAAAGAATAAAACAAAATACAATCATGGCATAACTTAGATGATGCTCACAGTGCGTGCACGCATAGCAAAAAAAACACAAGAACAGTATCTTGTGCATATTTTTGTCTTGTGTGTGTGTGGTTTTTTTTTTTTTTTTTTTTTTTTGGTACCGGGGATCGAAATCATGACCTTGCGCTTGCCAGGCAGGCGCTTAAGCCACTGAGCTAAATCCCCAGCCCCTTTCTTGTGCATATTGTTTTCCTTATTATTGCTGGAATATTATTCATGCAATTGATCAAAGTCAGAAGAAAATTGAATTGGCTCAAGCTGTTGGACTATGGACGCTGATCGGCTTGTACTGGGGTTGTGTCTTCATGTGCCGATAACAGGTTGAAACTCTCCAGCATCAAACCCTGCCTTGACCCACTGAGCATCACCATGCAGCGACACAGTGGCACAGTTTCCCTCCTAACCATAGTGCTTCTTGGAGCAGATGACCTGTCCCCATCTGGGCTGGAGACAGGACTGCAAACTCAGAATGATCAAGATTTGAAGTGCAGATTCTACTGAGTGTATATTGCTTTGCCTCATTTTAAAGTCACAAAATTGTGCATCAAACCATTGTTAGCTAGAGACTGACTGTATTTATTTTGTTACAATAACACATACAATTTTTCAAGATGCAAAAAGACTTTAACAGCAGAAATCAATTCTCCAAACTTCAAAAATTTGAGAACCCTGATGACATTTAATTTTGCTTGCTTCTTTAGAAGATATTTCAAAGGATATTATTCACTTTATTACTGAAACCCAGGAATGCACTATGTCATCTGTACTCCTTGTTTTGATTTGGTTTCTTTCCAATGACTACTCAACTTAAAACTAAACAGGTGCTTACAACTGTAGACTCTGTGAGTCTTTCAGCATAATTTGACTTAAGTTAGAATTACAAATGTCTTATTAGCACTTACAATGTGCATTTCTCTGTTTCTAAAAGTTGAACTTTAATTCAAAGCTGAAGAGGGGGCCCTCTCAGAGCCTCATCAGCATTCCACAGAGGAGGAGGACCAGGAAATGTGCCCTGAAAAACTTGTATATAGAGAAAGTTGTCAAGCATTCTGATACTGCAACAAACGCTATCAATATTCCTGCATGCAATGATTGTGTTAGTAGAAAAGCAGGTACCTTCTGGGGTAGATGCACACACGCAAAATCAAGATCAAGTAAATAAGAAGGAAAATTTATTCCCAGTACCAGTCACCGTGAAGCTATGTAAGAAGACAGACTGGGTTACCAGAAAGTGAGGAAAGAGGTACAGATGGTCCCAGGGTGGAGAAAAAGGTGAAGATCAGAGGCTCGGCCAGCAACGCTCAGAGCTCAGAGCTGTGGGCTCCTGATTCACCTGTGCGCATCTGTTTAGCTCAGTGTGTTCACCTATTCAGGGGACGAGCATATTTGGCTCAGTGTGATTGACCTTCATTATTGTAAACATACTTGTCCACTTGCATGTGCCCCAGACCCTCTCCACCCCATGCACACACTCATAACAGTGGCCCCAAGAAGTGCAAGGATCTCAGGTTTCTATAACATAACACACAACATGGAAACATAATTTGTGCAGGGAATAGGGTCCTTCTCACCTCTGTAGGCTGAGTCCTGTGCGTGTGCCCTACTCCTCAGTACACCTTACATGGGAAGCTGAGGTCCTGGGTGGGTGGAGATCTTGCTCCTAACTCTCCATTTATCTCTGATCTTTATAAAATGCAGTGCTCCAGGAATGTGCTTCACTGAATGGGCTGGGGTTTGGTTGCACTCTGGGTAGTGTTTCTACTCAGCACCTGTGTGTCCTATAAGCAAAATAATGAGACGCTACAGACAATCATGAGTTTCATCTCTTGGTGCTGGAATGAAAGATGACATCAGGGTGCTTAGTGGCCGTGTTTTGGGAACAGCCCAAATGCCGAGTTGCAGGAAACAGACCTGGAGTACTCCTCAGCACAGAGCAGCAGGTAGAGAGCAGAACTCCGAAAACAGAGTGCAACCTGTTCTTTGTGAAGAGTACTTCCTGACAAGTTTTAACTAAATTGTGGGGGTTTGGTTTTGTTTTTCTGGTCTGAGGGCTAAATATTTTGGGTGTAAATGAAATTTTACTAGAGACTCTTCAACTCAACATATCCAACACGTGGCCTGGAAGGCTGAATAATTCCTTTCACACATACACACTTGTCCATTTTTTATGTCTGTAAATGTTTGTACAGTGCCATGCATGTTACCTAGAGGTGAAAATGTGTGATGCATTCCTAGACACTTAGCAGACATAGTTTCTTTCTGCGTGTTCTCAGTCCCTGAATGTGAGAAGCACAGTGGCTGCCTCATAGGCACCCTCCAGGGCACTGTGAGTTTGGATTGGTCACTGTGTATCGCAAGCTGAACACGGTGCTTACAGAGCATTCCCGGGAAGAGAAGCAGGGCTCCAGGGGATGCGCTGTTCCACCCCCACACCCTCCCCAAGGGCTACCCCCACCCTCTCCTCTCACTGCCTGTGCACATCAGCGCATGCCAGTCAAGGCAGGGTAGATTCCGGCTTGGAAAAACAACCCCAGATCTCAGCGACTTAAAACAACTCAGATTTCTTTCTCATTCATACTTCATGTCTTTCTCATAACCAGAAATGTTCTGCTGAGTCACCTGGCTCTCTGCCTGATGGGTCAGGCACCATCTCGAAGAGGGAAAGTCTTCAAGCTAGAGAGAGAGCCCCGTAGTGGGGGAGTTTTATGGGGCGTCGTAGGGTTGTGATGTTGTTCCTACCATGCAACCCAGCAGAACCGACCAAGAATGCTTGATGACAAGCCTGCGTTTTGCATGAGTAATGTTATCCAATTAAAAGCCTAGACAGACTTTTATAGCACTGAGATCGCTGGAGTAAAAGAGTCCTTATGGTTAGGACAAGGAACGGTGCCCACACGCAGTGAGCAAAGCCATGATGGACGGCCAGATGGACACAACCATGTCCTCCAGGGGACTTGATAGCCAGATTCCTTATTAGGTAAGATAATGATCTAATTAGAGCTGGAGCAGGGACATCTGTGATGCCTAATCAATGCCTCCAGGATGTGGATGAGCAGGCATTGATTTCTGGGGGGAAAGTCATCATTACTGAGCTCACACCACCCTCGCCAGGTCTCTGGCTGGGCCAGCGTGAATCAGAGGCTGCTCCAAATGCCTCAGCATTTTCAGGGTGTGGCAAGAGGAGACAAGGACACAGGCAGTGCAGACTGGGGCAGCTGCAGCCCTGAGGCCAGTGCTGCGGAGATGAGTGTGGTGTTTGGAGACAAGGTAGGGCTCTCGCAGGGCTGCCCTTTCGGTGTCCTTAAGGTTCTGCATTTGTTTTCTCACAGTTTGAAATAAACTGTGTGACTCAGAAGAAGTGTGAGGATGCGCTCCAAAATTAAATCAAGTGTTTGCCAAGACTGACTTGAATCCACTGCCATGCACGGGGGTGCAGCTCCTTTCGTAGCATGCGGGTTTTATGCTTCTCCAGTTTTGGGGGGGATTTGGGCCAGTTCATGACAAGCAGTAATAGAGGCAAAAAGACAGGCTTGCCTTTACCCTCAGAAGCTTCCCTGCAGTCAGCTCAATTGATTTTGGACAGAAGGAACAGGAGGAAAGACACACAGACATGCCTGTGCTTTGGGGATGGGGCGCAGGGGAGCAGGGAACTCTAAGGGAAGTAGAGAGTGATGCTAGGGGAGTTCTATGGGCTTGGATAGACACAGTGACCTGGGACAGAAACTTGTGTGCAGCCGACGCTCTGAAACCCAGAGAGGGAGAGGGAGAGAGAAAGTGAGGAGGCAGGGCATGTGGCAAGCCTCTTGGCCTTGTGGAAACTTGGGTCTCTGTTTCTGAGACGTGACGGCAGGTGGTGGAGACTCGGGGAAGGGACCAGGGGCCAACATTGTCTTCCCTTGCAGTCTTCAGTGTAAGCTGGGGAGGGGCCGTTCCAGTTCCTGTAGGATCAAGGAGCAGTCTAGCAGGATGCCGCATTCTGGGGTGATGGTCCCTGGGTCTCTTTGCAGTGATGATGCTCTTGGGGGAAGCATAGTGCAGGGCGCCCAGAATACCAACAACAGGGGTTTATTTGGCTCTCATTTCATGAGAGAAGGTTCTGGTTTTTGTTTTGCCTTATCTGTAGTAGAATTTAGATTAAAAAAAAAAAGTCTCCCAGTATAAGTATAGCAGTGTGGCTTGTCAGAGCTCTGCCCCACTACTGGAACGGGGTACTGTCTTACTTCTCCTAAGGCTTTGGACTGCTGAAGAGCCCAGCCCTCCTGAAAAGAGCAGAGATCTGACAAGTCACACTGCTATAATCTAAGGCTCTCGAGACAATGAAAGGGACATCATTAAGGGAAATAAGCTAGATACAAGAAGGCAGATTCCTACTGCTCGTCCTGTCTCCTGTGTAGAAGGCAACACACACATACACACATGTACACACACATGTACACACACATGTGTACACACACTCATCGTGAAATAGTGGCTGCATTAGAGGTTGGCCAGGTGTGGTGGGTACCGGCAGGACAGACGGGATCAGTGCTTCCTATATGAAAGATACTGAAACATCACATCAAACCCCATTCATGCCACAACTAATACATGCTAATCAAAAAGCAAAGAGCATTTTTGAGATGCAGACAGACATTCAGACAGGTAATATAGAAAAATCGCGAGTAGGAGCAGTGTGGATAGTAGTCTTACTTTAGTGACTTTACACAACATAATTTTATTATACACTTCCTAGGCCAGATATTTTATTGGTTAGGCTTCTCTAGAGGAAGAAAATCAATAGAAAAATATATAATATATTATATATATATATATGTATAATTATGCAGGGGGATTTATTCGATAGCTTTCAGGGTCCGAGGCTGCAGAGCCCACAGCAGCCTCTGCACACTGCAGAGCGAAGGACCCAGCAGCTGCTCTGCCTTGGAAGCTGGAAGCAGAGGAACTAGGGACCGAGGATGCAGCACAGCCCAAGGCTGAGAGCCCGGAACCCCCGAGAGTCGCGGGGTGCAAGTCCGCAGTGAAGCTGGAGTCTGAGGTTCACAGGTGACAGCAGCAGTGGAAGAACAGCTGCAGAACAGAGCCCTTCAGAGCCAGCTGGACCTCCTTCCCCTTTCAGTCCATCCAGGCTGTGGGCCCATTGGCTGGTGCATCCATCGATCAGGCTAGGTCTGCCCCTTGGTTTGCTGGCTTACATGTCAATCATCTCTGGAAACGCCCATAGACACACCCAGAGTGAGTGCTACTTATCCTTGGGCATCTCTGAATCTGGTGAAGACTGCAGTCCTGTGTCATGAACCGTTCTCCCCGGACTGAAATCAAGGTGTCTTCAGAGCTGCCTGCCTTCTACGGACTCTAAGGGACAGTTCCTTGTCTGGCCTCTGCCAGTTTCCACAGCTTGGGCATTCCTTGTGACCCCCTCCTCTACGCTGCAAGGTAGCAGGAAAGCGCTTTGCGATCCGATGTCATTCTCGTCCTTCTAAGGGCCCCTGAGATTCCATGCAGCCCACCTGGACAACCCAGGGTAACCGTCCACCTCAAGAGCAGTAACAGTCACTGTGAAGCCCCTTTGACTGAGTCACTCAGTGTCAACACAAGTTCTCGGGACACGGGTATGGGCATCTCTGCGGGGGTGGAGGGGTCTGTACTCCCTGGTGCCGTGGTTTGGAAAAAACGCACAGGAGTAGGTCAGTGGTGGGCAGGCCGAGCTCTGGAGTATCCACTCCCCATCTCATTCACTCTTGTTCTATTCCCTACTTGAGGGGAAAGTTTCCTTATCTGGAGTTTCCTCTTACTTCCTTTGTTCAGTGCTAAACACAGAAAAGAAATGGAGAATAGATTCAGCCTCCTTAGTGGTCGGGAAAACATTACGTTAACCTCGGAGGAAGTCTGACAAGTTTCTCAGAAAACCACGGGGCTCTGAACCTGTGTATTATGCAGATATATTCAGTTTCTGACCACCTTTGCAGACGTTTTTATAGGTCATTACGGGAGGCTGCAGCCCTGGCCTTTCCTACCAGAGTTTAATTTTTTCCAGTGGACGCTCATGAATAGCGATGTTACACTTAAGAATGAAACCGTTCTCTCCCACTCAAAGTGCTCATTAGCAAACTTTTCAAAGGGTTGCGTGGTCTGCACCCTGATGAGTGAGTTGTGGCTGGACTTTGATGAATGCTGCTCATTACTGAGATTAAGCTCCAGCCTTGTGGATGTGACTCCATTCCTTAAGAACGTGAAGCATTTTGCACGGAAACCCTCGTGCAAATGATTGTGCTTTAATCAATTGACTTCATGGTGCCATTAAAACCCTCACAAAAAGTCTAGGCCCATTGGGCAGTGTCACTAATTTATGGTCTCTAGGTCTCTAATCGGCACAAGGAATTAATTGGCCTCACAGCAGTTGTGAAGAGTCCTTGCCCTTCTTCACGTCTGTGTGAGGTGTGCGGGTGAGAAGAATTACAGCCTGTCCTGCTGCTTGGACACATGTTTAGCACTATTAAAAGGGAAGCAATATATTTAAGTCTTACCTTCCAGGATACTCTGAATACCGGAATCTACCTGGAGAAGCTGCGTACCTGTTCGCTGTGGAAGCTAAGTCAGGTAGAAGCGCAGTGTGCTGTGTGTGCTTAATTGGACCATTAATACGATGGATGAAGACTGTGGCTCGGAAGTTTATGGTGCAGAACAGCAAGGCATGAAGTCCCCCCACCATGCGTAAGCAGATGAACGAGAAGACAAAGACCTCACAGAGCTGCATACGCTGAGTGAAACCATAATTGATGAAAATCTAATTACGTCTTTTCTGAGGGGAGCGTCAGTAATACATGAATCCCTGTTTATTCCAGAAAACCAGGAAGCACCATGGGTAGCAACCAAGAGTTTAGAAATAGAAATAAAACACACAATTCTTCAAAAACAAGGAAACAGACATGATGCTTAAGGTTTATATAAATTTTTCCTTACATTTAGGTTACTTTGATCCCAAAATGGAAATCTGTGAATGGTTAGATTATAGACCGATTTTCTAACATGTGGGCTGGACTCATTTACAAGGGTGGTATAAATTATGTGTTAAAATTTCAAATTTTAATCTGGATACAGGCTTTCAACAAGAATAAAATTGTTTAGCTTGGCAGTTAAAGAAAATTTTTCTCTTGTTTTTTTTTTTTTCATGGCATGAAAAAAATGAATCTCTTTAGAATTTCTTGTGATCCCAGTTATTGATATCTTGGGCTCGCTGAGAAATCTGAAGTTTGAATGGCTTATTTTAGATTTTTTTTAAGTTGAAAATTAAGATAGCATGTATTTATGATGCATAAACATCTTGGTATGCATATGCTAAAATGAGCTATGCCATATATGCATTGGCTCAAACAGCATTTTTGTGGTGTAAATGATTAAAACCCATTAGGATTTCAAGAATCCAGCAGATTACTGGGAACCCCAGGCACCCTGTTGCACAATAGGTCTTTTGAGCACATTTCTTCTATCAAACTGAAATTTTCTAACCTTGAGCAAAGCTCCCTAAGCCTGACTCCAACACCCCCACTCTGGGAACCCCCACTCCAGTGACTTCCCTAAGTTCAGGGTCTTCGATTCCCATCTCAGCGATGTCATATGGGATTCTTCTTTCTGTGCCCGGCTCATTTTGCTTGACACGCAGTCTTCAAGCTGCACCTCTGCCTAGAATCCCTGCACAGGGCACAGGTTTTCTCTTTCTCACAGGTGCTTAATACTCCATCACTGCACATTTCACCCGCCTGCCGTCTGGGGGGCACGTGGTTGACTCCATCCTTGGTGACTGTGAATAGCGCGGCAGTAGATGTGCAGATAAACGCACACGCATTTCTTGGTGCACGGATTTCATTTCTTTGGGGTGGGTAGCTACATACCTGGAGGTGGAATTGTTTGATTCTGGAATAATCCCATTTTGTTTAGTTATTTGTGGCCCAGCCATGGAACCCAGAACCTTTACACTGAGCCCTCCTAGAGCCTCACTGAATTGTTATCTCGCTCGGGCTGGGCTCAGCCTTGCAGTCCTCTGCCTCAGCCTCCCGGAGTGTAGGAGTTACACCCTCCCGCTCGATTTTGAATATTCTGACAGCCTTCTGAGCTGTCCCCTAGTGCTCCAGTGATTAATGTTTCTCTCTTCAGAACAGAACGGCTTCCTTTCTTCTTGTCCTCACCCACACTTGTTGCCTTCTGTTTTCCAGGTCGCAGCTTTTGGCTCAAGACCTCTCGGGTCAGCGGTGACGACCCTATGGCACAATTTGCCACAGCGGGCTGTTCATGTCTCCACTGAGAAGAAGTTCAAGCCGCTTAAGACTGTGATCTTGAGATGCATCTGTTTTCCTAAGAACAGCTCAAGCGAGTCCTTCTCGGTGGGAGAGTCGTATTCCATCGCTAAAAACACCCTTATCCACAACTTCTCTTGAGAAGCACTTTTAAGACTTGCTCAGTTTCGGTTGTATAATTTTAAGCCACCTCCTGTGCTTGTTCTGCTTTTTCTGTCTGTGCTTTTGAGTTCATTCAAAAACATCATTGTCCAGGGCTGTGTATTTCTCTATCCTTCATCCAGTAGTTCTGCAGTTTCTGGCCTTAGAAAGTTTCTTAACATTTCTGTACATGGTGTGGAGAGAGGAGGGGAGGGAAGGAGTAAAGGGATTTTTTAAAAGAATGAATGGGAACAGAGCTGTTGCATGTGGGGAAGGGACGAGGGGCTGGAGGGACCGAGGGAATGGGAAGTAGAAGAATTAAGAAAAGCCATGGGCAGATTTGCATTCCCGATGTTGAATGTGGCACAAGTAGAGGAACAAAACACCTTAGGGAGTCAGTGTGCCCTGGCTCCTGGGTCTCCCCAGGTGGAAAAGCCAGGGGAGGAGCTGAGCCAGGGGGATTGAGGAGGGCAGCCAGGCAAGGCCAGGTTGGGGTTGGGGTTGGGAGGAAGGGAAGGCAGGACTGGGCCATGGGAGAGCGGCCCGGGAGCCCGGGAACCCTGGGCAGTGACATTCTGGGGAGGGAACAAGGGACCCTCCCCAGGGGACATCTGGCCCTCGGATGGTGGGGCGGATCCAAGCCCTAGCCAAGCTGGCACAGGCCTGCTTCTGGAGGTGACCCGACCCGTGGGCCCCAGGTGGGTGCGACTTGAAGCCTGGGTTTGGCGGCAAGGCCGGGAGCCTCTCAGGGGCTGCCGGGCTCTGGAAGGGAAGGAGCTGACAGCCAGAGCTTGGGAGCAGAAGCCAATGAACCTGAAGCCCAAGGGAGCCAGGGGGAATGGGAAGGGGAGTGATTTAACCGTTCAGAGCCCAGGCCCTTGGCCACCTGCCCAGGCTGCTGGCGTCGTGGGCCGGGGACGGTGTGGCGGTCAGCAAGCCTCAGGATGACCACCGAGCGAGCCAGCGCAGTGGTGATGAGGTTTTCCAGAGCAAACTGGCTTTGCCTCTTAGAGACGCTTAGCTGACTGATGCCGGTTTCTTAGCATATTTTCACAGCTGCTGAGCACGCACCTTCCTTGAGACAGAGGCTGTTGCTCCCAGGGCCCCTGCGGAGGCCAAATTCACAGGTGCTCAAATTCCTTACCAGTGAGGCTGCATTTGCACAAACTCTGCTTGCCCTCCAGGCCCTTTATATCATCTCTGCTTATGAACTCTAATGCCATGTAAATATCAAATACTTCTAAACTATACCTGTCGGTAAACCATGGCCAGACCTAAATGTCTGCACATGCTCCTCACAGATACCATTGAGTTTTCTCCATATTTTTGATCTGGGATGGGGTGAATCAGGAGTATGGAAACTCCAGATTCCATATGATCCCAGAATCCGTATGATCCAGCCGGTACCACAGAGCTACTGACGCGTCCATGGGAAAATGCGGTGTTCAGATAAATCAGAGCCGCCAGTGTCACGTCCAGGACTTGCTTTCATCTTCAGGGAAATGCGATTTCATAAAGAATTTTTCTGAAGAATTTTTAGAATGTGTGCGAAGGCAAAGTGACATAGAAGTGGCTGTGGGCTGCCTTTAGTGCTGCAGAGCTGTGTATGCCGCTTCTCTACTGTAACGCTGGGCCCCGTAACCATCACTCAGAAGGCTGGGATTGGCAGGACTTACAGTAATGATGACGGGTGAGGATGACAGAATGGAACATATTTTTATCAGAATTGCACCATATTTTAAACAGTGCCATTTCTTATTTTGTGTGGTTTTGACGGCCCATAACTTCTTCAGCCACATAACAAATAAAATATAAACCAAGACCAATGTTAATTCCATCATAAATTCCTGGTGTTAGAGCTACCAGCGTGGAAGTGATGTTAATACAATATAGATTTGAGTAATGTCTTTTAATGTTCTAAAAAATACTCAGGGCTTTCTACTGGCTTGACACTTAGACTACTGATGTTTTAAAAAATGATTCTGTGCATTCATCAGAAAGGTGTTAACTTTTAGGACAGCCAGAAGTTGAGCATAAGATTTCTCTGGTAGGTCCAGGGATTTACCTCAGTGGCTTAAGCGCCTGCCTGGCAAGTGTGAGGTCATGAGTTCGATCCCTGGTACCAAAAAAAAAAAAAAAAAAAAAAAAAAAGATTTCTCCGGTAGCATAAGCACAAGTTTACTACTAATAAAGTTTCCTTGCTGTGTGTTGAGGCTCTGATCCTTGCTTTGCATTCATTACAACACCCATAATCCACATTATCACTTATTTAGATAACAACCGTGGAAGAGGAAGCTTAAAGATTTCAGTATCTTGCTTAATTGTCCATATGTATGAAGGTTATACTTAAAGCAGAGTATTTGGACAGCACAATTTAGTTTAACATATACTTACATGATATGTCTCATGAAAGCAGTAAAATTTTTACTAAAATTAAAATTCCTCATTTAAGAACTTTGATCATGGTCTGATGGTGTAGTTAAGTGGTAGAGTATTTAATCAGTACATATGAAACACTGGTTCAAATCCCCAGCACTGTCATAAATAAATAAGTAAATAAATAAATAGATGAATTTTGATCAGGAAAGAAGATATGATATTTACTGTTATTAAGAATTCATAATATAACTCAAGTCTCATAGTTCTTGAAATACTAAATGAGCATTACTGCTTTCTCAGCAGGGGTTAAATTTGTTTCAGGTGTGTGTGAATGTGTGTGAGTGCACGAGAGTGTGAATGTGTGTGTGAGAGTATGTGGGTGTGTGCACGTGTGTAAGTGTGCATGTGAGACTGTGAGTGTGTGTGAGTGTGTGCAGGAGACGGGAGTTGCACCCAGGGCCTCATGCATGCGAGGTCCACACTGTCGCTCCGCTGCAGCCCAGCCTGGTTCAGAACACTTGACTCTGTCCAGCTTTATCAAAATATCTTAAAGGTCCCGTCTGAAGTAACTGATTTTTATTTTAAATGTAAAGAAAAGATGAATACGTAACTTGGGGTTGGCTTAGCAAATTCTTTCACAAAGTTAGTAAGAGCCCCATATGCATCTCCGTGTGAAGAAAGCAACAAGAACAACTTCCAAGAGAAAGACAGCCCTCGAGACACTCAAAGCTGCCCGTCTATCAGGTAGAAAAGCACACAAGAATATGTTCCAGGATAAGCATAACCAAGCAGAATCGACATTTATTTACATGCCAGGAAAACTAACACTACCTAGATGATTAAACTAGCAATTATAATACAGTAAATTAGCAAATTTCAATCACAGGTGAGAATCAAGCAGGTCACTAATGCAAACGGCTTCAGGATTTTCCTTTCACGAGATGAACTGGTCCAAATCTGTATGAGCTTTTACTCTGGAGGTCCCTGGGCTACAGTCAAGGTTCCCGAAGCAGAAGTCCAACCCATGGTATCTGGATCAGAAACTGTGCTCTTGGTTTGGTGGAGCAGGCCAAGGAGCCCGAGCATCCTGCAGACAACGAAACCGTGAGGGAAGGACCCTCCAAAGGGAGCTGAGGTACCGTCCCGAGACAAACGTCTAGTAGCAGTGCCACCCACAGCGAGGTGCCTCCGACTTCCAGCATGAGTTCTGTGCTGTGTTTTTCTCCACAGTTCTAGTCTACATCTTCATCTCTATATCCACATTCCAAAGGTTCACAGAGAGAGGAGAGCCAGTCCGGTGCTTTTTAGTGTTTTATTTTGTAACTTTCTCAATCACACTCTCATTCTTTTGATTTGAAATGCAACCTAAATGAACACAGAAATCTAACTTCGTCATCATAGAGCTCATGTGCTTTGGCATGACAGCCAAATTATAAAATATTGCGCTGACCAAGCACAGGGGTGGAGGAACATTTAGGATCCGAAGACAGGAACAGGAGGCTGTTTCAGTGGGTGGTAGGGAAGACCCTCAGAATGGGGTGCAGTTCTGGTGAGAGCTGATCCAGAGATGGAGGACGGACGAGGCTGAGGGATAGTTGGGGTAAAGCTGCCAACAGTGAGAGGCCCCGATGTGGGGCAGCTTTGCACTGGTGACTGAATTTCTAGGAAGTTTCTGCCTCTGGAAAGGAAATTAGAGCCCTGAAGGTCTTTTAGTGTTTGACAAAGCCTCTGGGTTTTTATCAGAAGGTGGGAAAACACTGGATTTGTGGTGGGAAAGACTGCATGTTTCTCAAGTGGAAGGCCGAGCGTGAGGCTGTCCTGGGGGCCAGGAGAGAAACCCAGGGCTTGGGGGGATGGGGATGGGGGATTTGGATGCTGACTGTTGGTTATGCTGGGTGCTGAGCCTCCAGTGCCGCGTGGTAAGTGTGAAGCAGGTGGTGTCAAAGTGCAGTGTCCAGCACTTTCTGTAGGTGCACAGGAGCCATGGATACTTTCCAGGGTGGTGATAAACTGGTAGATGGTGTGAGGCAAACACTGGGCCAGAAATAATGTTTTAGACAATTTCCTAGCAAACCTCTGAGCCCTCCAGCCCCACTGGAACCTCATTGGTAAAAGAGCTTAATAAAATAAGTTGGAAAGCTTGCTTTGAGCATCTCCCGGAAATTCAAAAGGACACAAAAAGTCACTCAGTTAACGGAGTAGAACTCTGAGGTTTCCGATTTCCCATGAAAGCAGAAAGTCATTGGTTTTGTTGGTGAGCGACTTCTTACTGCACGGAAGTTGCTGTGGTATCGCCCAAGACAACCAGAAGGGGCTGCACTCTAGAGGCTGAGGCAGGAGGATCACAACTGCAAACTTGAAGCGGACAATTTAGCAACTTACTGAGATCTTGTCTTATAAATAAGTGGTGGAGGTGTGTGGTAGGGACGTGGCTCAGTGGTGAAGTGCTTGCCTAACACATATGAGGCCCTGCACACACACATGTGTACACGTGCACACATGCACGCACACACACATAAGTTCCGGTGAATAGCAAATGAGAAGACTCCTGGTTCCACTCCCAGTACCACAAAAAACAAAACAAAAAGAAACAAAAAGCCAGGAGTGAAACCATCTCTTACTGCTGAAGCAGTGGTAAGCAGGAATCTCTACAGTGAGAAACATATTAATCAAGTCACAGATGTAAGTCAAATGTTCATTGTGTATTTTGCCAGGGAGTATTGATTTGGATGGAATGAGAGAGAAAATCCCCAAAAGGAAGATAATTTTGAATGATTACAATCTATGCATAATTTAAATTTAAAGAGATCTTTAATGCTATGAAAAGAAAAGAAAACAAAAGAAAAGAAAAGAAAGGAAGGTGTGACAGCTGTCCCTTATGCAGGCCACGTGCACCAGGCTGGCATCATCCCAAAGGTTAGTGGTTTGTCAAAGTGGCTTCGGATTGTAGGATGACCTTTCAGAATTTGAGGATGAGTCAATGTAGCCAGAGTAATGGGTGCTGTATATTAGAGGTATATTTCTTATTATTTTAGTGCAAAAGAGATAGAGGATATGAAATACTAACTGAGATCATGGGATCTTCCAGGGGTAAAGATTTATTTTATTTATGTAAGTGTCTGCATTTGAATTTAAAGGAGTTACAGAGGTCAAGCACTCATCGTAACTTCACAGCCTCGAGTCTTGTTCCCTTGCTTGCACTGTAATTCTCTGTCTCATAAACACTTCTAATCTCCGGTCTCCTTTATCATTTTCCTTCCTTTCTGCAGAGTCCTCCTTCCTGACTGCTTTGTTCAGCCTTTCAAACAACCTTGACAGGCACTTGACCTGCCATGATTCCCTGTCCTTGCTTGGCGGTGCAAGGCAGAGCTTGGACCAGCACAGCTCTCTGCTTTCTCTGCTCCTGTTGCTGCTGAGTGCTTCCGAGACACATCACCAAGAGCCAGTGCTTCCCAGCTCGGGCTGGCTGCCCGGAGTCCTTCCTAGTGGAGACGTCCACCACTCTCCACTGCTGCCTGCCACTCTCACTGGTGCTCTTTGCTTGTTTCTTAGACATTCACCGAGATCCATGCAATCCATACAGATACTTCCTGAGAGCTAGGAACAGTGAGTTTATGAGTTTTATGCCGACTATGGAATGGTAGCATCTGTCTCAGGACACCTCAGTTCCCCCATCTATTCACTCTCACTGCTCTGTCATCTCGCTGGTTATTTGCACTTCCCCAAGTTGGTCTTGCTTCATGCTCAAGTCTCTCTCCATCTAGAACAACTCTCTCTCTCTCTCTCTCTCTCTCACACTGTCTCTGTTAAGTACACTTCATTCATCAAAGCTTCTTGACTTTTCTGGAAAGTCATCCGTGACTTCTCTTTCCCCGTGTATTACTTAGGTTCTGTAGAGGAACAGATTCAGCACAAAATGCAGGTATGATTGTACAAGAATTTAGGAGGTAGCCCTGCAGGATGGGACCTGGAAGGGCCTCGATGGCTATTTGTCAGACCAGAGATGGGGCATTCCAGAGCAGCCACCACGAGCTGGAGAGACAAAGGGTCCAGTAGCAGTCACAGGGGGAGGGCTGGAAGCTCGCTCTCTTCACCAAGCAGAGTGTGTTGGAGAGGGACAGAGCCAGCACTGGGCACCGAAGACCTGGAGACCAACATCCAAGGGCAATGGCAAACACGGGCACTCCTCCAAAGAGAGCTGATTTCCTTCTTCTTTTCCTTCATGATCTGTCCAGCTCCAAGCCTACCAGTCGGTGCCACCCACATCTGGGGTGGGCTTTCACCCTTCCGTTTGCAGCCAACGTGCCAAATATCCAGACGCACCCCGAGGCAGTTCCTACTCATGTCCAGTTGACTTATCACAACCAGCAGTCACACCCTACCATTCTATTATTGGTTCTTCTTCCTTACTCTTTCAGAGCTAATATGATTTTTCTATTTCCTTTTTAACGCTGTTGCTGGATTTCCCCTTCCTGAAAGTACCAGCTGCTGCAGAGGACAGACCAGATCAAAGTCATCACTAGATCCCCTCTCCGACCGCAGCACACAGAACATGAGGGGTGAATGAAGCGCTCCTACGTTTTAGGTATGTAGACATTTAAAATGCCGAATAGCAAATGATTCACAGATGCAGGCGGAAGAAATAGATCGGCTCCTAGCTGAGATGACCGAGAGCCCTGGCACAGGAACTGAGACCCGGGTTTGTCTGTCTCCTTTCTCTCCTAGGATGATAACAATGAGATGAATTCAACTGTCCTTTTAACCTGAGACTGTGTGTTACTACTCCACTGCTGTTTTAAAAAATGCCTACAAATTTGGTAGACAGTTGAAACATCGAAATGCATTTTCTCACACAGAAGAGGAATTATGGTGCAATTTAGCTGCATCCTTTGATTCCATTCTCCCGCGAGGTCACAGCCAGCTGTGGACTGGACTTGGGGGTTGGTTACAGTGTGTGAGTTTGTTAGGGCTCAGTTACTTCCTTCCCTGCCTTGGACGCCTCACCCCTCACTGGCTTGCAGCAGGACGCCTCTCCCACATTTTGACCTGTGAGCTTCCACGTGGGACAATGCGGCCGGCAATATGGCGGCCGGCATCTCTCAGAGGAGGCAGCGGGAGAGCAGCGTACGGGAGGCCCGTGCTCTTTGATGTCATTTTACAGCAGTGCCATCCCACCACGCACAGCACTGCAGCCGGAGGACAAGCACTCAGGCCAGTTCAAACTAAAGGGGGGGGGGCTTATCCGTGGCCAGGAGGGCGGGGAGCAGGAAATCCCTGGTAGATGCTCTGCCGCAGGGATTATGGAGTTTGTCAAGAAAAATACTAAGAATACACGTATAAGATTAAAATACTTTTCTATCAAGTTGCCAATGTAACAACAATCTTTGGTCATATCAGGACATAAGTATTTGAGAACTTTAGGGTCAGCTGGTCTAAGAATCTCATGTAACCACTGCAGAAACTTCGAACCAGGAAATCTGAGTGAGCACAATTTTACAGCGAGCTGACTGGGCTGCAGATATAAACTCCACTATCTGAAATCATCACTCAGAAAGTGTTTTTCAGTTTCAAGCTTTGATCTCTTATTCAGATATCTACACAATTAGTTACTCTTTGGGGGGATGGTTTTCATGTACAGGTGAGTGATTATAAAAGAGCAGACACATTTGAAATAAGAAAATGCTGAGGGCTGGGGATTTAGCTCAGTGGCTTAAGCGCCTGCCTGGCAAGTGTGAGGTCATGAGTTCGATCCCTGGTACCAAAAAAAAAAAAAAAAGAAAATGCTGTGATTCTCAAGAATCTGGGTGTTCACCGTAGGGTGATGACATCACACGAAATAGCTTGGGTTATCCTTTGATTTGCGCAAAGAACTGATCTTATGCCTTGGGCCTCTTAGAGATGCTGAATGAAATGAGATTTTCATGCAGAGTGCTTTAGCGCTTTCATCTTCTAGTAATTCTACAAAAGCACCATGCTGATATGAGTTTAGTACATATTCTACAGAGACCTCTCCCATAGTGTTTGCATAACTGACCACATCGTGTTCAACCCTGAATCTCAGCCAGTTTTGCAGGAAATGCAGTCACGAGAATTCCATGCAGCCTCCGTCCTCTCAGATCCTCTATGTTCTCCCCACACAAGGGGCCACTGTTTTCCAGCAGCAAGAATGTGGTTTCCACCTGGCTTTTAATTCTTCTCCTCAGCAGCACATTTTCAATAGCCCAGATTGACAAATTGGAGGTCAGTCTCTGGTGCCCTCTGGGGTCCTGCTTTTTGTTCCCTGGAGACATGGCTTTGGGAGGGTGTGGAAGAGATGACCCCAGTGACTGCAGTTAGAAGTCCCTGTTAGACCTGGTGACGTGTCCCGTGGTGAACACATCACTGTCTGTCTGCAAACTCAGCCGCAGAGAACAAATGTGGTTGAATAGTTGTGCAAGATGCCAAGGGTCACAGTTCACAGGAAAAAGTTAAAAAATAACCTTTCTATTTGTGTGCATATGTGTGTGTGTCTGTGCGTGTGTGTCTCACAACTGAACTTTCAAAGGGTGCACACTTCCAACCTCCTGTCTTACCCTAAGCATTAATCTGAGTGTTGGTAGTATTGTGGTGAGCATAGCTGCCTTCCAAGAGTTAATTTGAAGACAAAAGTTCAGCGGTTGAGTCGTAGCTACATGGCGCTGAATTCTGTAGTCTGTTGCATGTTGAGAATCAAATTCCTCTCTGAAATGGGTGCAATATCTAATTGAGATGTGATTGTAGAGCTCGAAAGGGAAAACCTGGCGGTCTAAAGAAGCCCAGGAGCCAATGGATGCTGGAGAGGAAGGGGAGGGAGAGTCCTGGTGGTTTGCTTTTCTCTTGTCTTTTTATATTGTGTTTTAATTTTTGGGGGGTACCAGGGATTGAACTCATGACCTTGCGCTCGCCAGGCAGGCGCTTATGCTGCTGAGCTAGATCCCTAGCCCTCCTCTTCTTTTTCTTGTCCAGGGCTGCACGCTGACTTGGGCTGGAGGATCTGCAGGACCAGTAAATATTTTCTTTAAAAAACCCCTAGAAACAACACTGAGGTTTTCGCATGAGACGCAGGTGGGCCATGTTCTGTGTTGAGTGCGTAGCACAAATGGCTTCTCCTGTCAGTCTAAAGTGACTCGCATTTTTCTTATTTATTCCTGGACTTGCATTGTCACGGGAATCCTCAGCTGTAATTACTGTCCTCAGGAGCCATCTGGAGAGGGCCTCCCCGACCTTTCTGGACGGCAGCTCTGCCGAGAGGGGCGCAAGGCTGCGGGTGTGCAGAGGGTCTTCACTGATTCACTGCTTTCCTGGAAAGCAACTACTGTTTCATTGAAAATCTATTTACCTCTAGCCAATCACTCCTAAATCTAATCCTGCCAACTATCAATGAGCCTTTGCAGGGTTCCTGATGGGCATGGGGAAGCGCTCAGAAAGCTTTTCTTTTCTTTGTAAAGCAGAGTATTAACGTTTGAAATAGGGAAGTGTGTTTTCATAGATGAAGACTCACTTGGAGGGTGAGCACATTTAAAGTTCTTGAAGGACTATGCAAGACGTGCCTTAGGCCGCCTGCGGCTGCTGTGTGGTCTGTTTAGAGTGTTCTTTCAGGACGTTGCTTCTGCCAGTAGGGCACTCTGGGTGAGCTCTGCTTTTTGGTGTTTTGCTCACTTGCTGTCTGACAGAGGATGTGTCAGGCGGTGTTTACTAGATAAACAGATTTATTGCAAGATACACAAATATAAAAGAATTTAAAAGATTGGCTCACCATGGCCGTTGGGAGTCCGCAGTGGGAGAGGGCGGAAGGCGCGTCTGTGCCTGGGAACCGGAAGGGTCGGGGTGAAGGCTGGAGCTCGCTGGGTGTCCCACGCGAGTCCGTGTCGGGAGACTGAGGGATCTGTGCTGAGCTCAGGAGACGCGGGCGCTGAAGGCTGGCGCTCCCCGCAGAAACCCGGGCAGTGCTTTCTCCTGGGTTTCCCTTTTGTTCCAAGGGGGCGAGACTCCGCCCCAGGGTGGGTCTTCCACTCTCAGAGCTAAGCAGAGACGGTTTCATTGAACATTTCCTACTTCAATCGACACAATCCACAAGCTATCATAAAGGTGCATAGCTGTGCATTTTTACAGAATAAGAGGTGGAGGAAAGTGATTCTGAACGCAGTTGAAATAAATGAGTGTCATCTAAAGCAATATTTAGAAGAAAATTGGGTTTATTCTCCTTGCTTTATACCGAAGTGTATTTCACCACATCACACCCCAGGATGACCTATGCTGGCAGGAAACGCAGCACACCTGGTTCCCAGGTGCTCTGCCCTTGGGTCTGCAGCTGAGCCCTTGCCCCTGGCTTGGTTTGAGACTTGCAAACTTAAATGGTGAACCTTTAAGAGGACATAAATTTCTACACTCGGACTTGCCAAGAAATTGTTCCAAACAGCCATTGGAATCCTGAATGGATTTATAAATCTGGTTTTCAATACATCATCATCACGCTCTAAATTTAATTGTTTAGTTTTGCTGAAATCTAAAAGTTCAACTAAAAATTTATTGCTTTGTCTATTTAATACACCAATTTGAATAATTCTAGAAGAAAATGGGAGCACAATTATTCGCTTTTTTAAAATTCAGAGCTAGTCAATGTGCTATTTTTATATGTATTGTTAGCTGAGAGCTCAGATAAAATTTAGTATTCAAATATAATCTCCTAAACACAAAAAGCAGCCATCTGAACACAAGTGTTCTGTATCTATGGCTCACAAAAAGGATTTAGATTAGAATAATAGCAAAAGGTGGAGTGTGGGAATTATTTTTAAAGCAACTTCTATTAAATTTTATACTAGAAATAAAAGTTCAATATGTGAACAATAACAAGAGTTATGAACAAGTGCTTAAAAGGAAGATAATTCTTCTATCAGCCTTAAAATAAATAAGCACTTTCTTTTTCTCATTGTGCAGAAATACTTTCTCATTATCACCTTCTAAAATACAGAAAATGAAAATGAATCACCATTTCTTATTTTCTTAAAAAGTATCATGTCATGGCTGAGGTTTTTTTTTACAATTACCTATAAAAAGATAAAGGAAGGTCTTTTCTTTTTTTAACTACAAGTACTAACAAAGTCTAGAGAAAGGAACAAATATTACCTGTTAAAATAAATGTTGCTATACTTTACGTTGAGTTAAAGTGTCAATTCAAATTACCCAAACCAAGTTCCCTGAATACAAAAATTGTATTTTAGAATTGAATACCAAATAAGACAAAGAAGAAACCATACATAACTTTTCATGGGAGGCATGCTTTTATCAGTTTATAGGTGTTGGTAAAGAGGACATAATTTTGCAATGTTTAGACCAGTATTGGCAAACCTATGGCATTCATGTTATTGTATTTTTCTTTTAAGACAAATCATGTTAATGCGTGAGTTATTTTTTTGTAAGCTTAAACCTCAGCATTCAAGTTTAACTGCCACTTTGGCACTTTGCAATAAATAGGTGGACTTTTTTTGTTTGTTTTTGTTTTGGGGATCAAACTCAGGACTTCGCACTTACCAGGCAGACGCTTGTGCCAGTAAGCTACATCCCTGGAAGTAAGTTGCTTTGGTTTGCACTCCAGCACTGGGTTCCCGAGAGGTTTACCATCACTGGTATAGATTAATAAAAATATGCATATATTATAGAAACTTACAAATAACATTTATAGATGAAAACAATTATGCATATCCCTCTGAAAGGAGCAGTATAAATGGCTTTTATCTGTTCTACATTTCAAATCCTAGAGATGGTGAAGTAGAAGATGACTTGTCCAATATCTAGGGAAAGAATCTGAGCATGTCTTCAAACTCAAAATGGTTTTCTCTTGCTGGGCATGGAGGTACACACCTGCAACCCCAGAACTCTGAGGCTGAAGCAGGAGAATGGCAAGTCCACACCCAGCCCGACCTATGTAACCACCTAGCTAGACCACACTTCAACGTAACATCATTTTTTGAAAGAGAATTGGAAATATAGCTCACTGGGAGTGCTCAAAGTTCACTATTCAGCACACACTTACACAAAGGTTGTTTTGTGATTTAAAAAAATCTGACTTCCATTTAATAGTAATTTAAAATTTCAACAGAAAGTGGTTTCCATATGTCTGTGAGTTTCAATGAATGATAAAAATGGAATGCTGTTTTTTTAAGTTAAATGGAAAAATAGTTCTCATGGCCTTATATAGACACTTTGTTTTCCATGTGTAGGCTTGTCCATCAATGTTCCCTTAAAGCCACACTGATTAAAGCTACAGCTTGGCAGAGCCAGGATGGTCGGCCCTGTCTGGAGTCCCAACACTTGGGAAGCTGAGACAGGAAGATCTTGAGTTCAATGCCAGACTGACCCACACAGTGAGAATCTGTGCTGATGAAACAAAACAAAACAACAAATAGAAGATAGGTAAATGATAGAAAGATAGATGGACAGACAGATCATGGCTATTTATACTGCTCCGGCTTGGAGGAAATGTGCCATCATAGTATGGAAATTATCTATTTAAAAATTTAAATAGCTATTATCTATTAAAATTGCTGGCCTGCATGTGGGGAGGAGTGATATGGAAAAAACAGTGTCAGCTGCAGGTGACAAGTGCTATTGTCATGGGATTTGTCTTCCTAGAGTAGACATGAGTCATGAAACTCACATTCGAAGGTTGCCCCTGCATAATAGACTTTAAAACACTGCTCACTCTCTCTCCACCTTGCAAACAACGTAATTCAAAGTTTTTACTTTCTTTTGTCATAATGCAGGCACAGCATAAACATTTTTTTGAAGAAAATGATTATCAACTGAAGCAGTGATCTTCTCAAGCAGGGGTTATAACGGGCAGCAGAGGAAGTATGCGGATGACAAGAAGAGAATCAGAGGCTTGGGCATCTTTGCCCCAGATCCCGTGACCAGACCCGATGCAGCTGGAAGTCAGCTTCGGGGTTCTCCCACCCGCAGAGTATGCCCTTTCTGGTCCGTTCACTGTGGAAACGGCTCTGAGTGATTCGGTCTAACATGTCAGCCCAGGCAGCCCTCTTAGAACGATCTCCTTCAGGATTCAAATTAAAAATGAACCAAAGAAGAGTTATGTGCTATCAGTCTTTGGAGTGCTGGGTGTGAATGCAGACAGACAGATTGATAGATGGATAGTTAGATAGAAAAATTTTAACTCATTTGAACATTTTAAACAATATGTAGGGACTCAGGGAAGTAGTCTATGTCCTGTATGTTTGAGGAGATTTATGCGTAGGTTGTAGCTCCGCTTAGAAAACTTTGCTTCCTCGTAGCCAAGATCCAGTATAGACAGACCATAGAAACATAGCGTGACTTCAAGGTAGGCATTATCCTGTGGACGTTGCCAGGTGTGTGTCCCTGTCTCCGGACCTCAGCCTGCTCATCACGGAAAGCGTCCACTCTGCTGCCCGCCGTGGGAGCCAAGTGAGGCAGAGCGCCTCAGCTCTCCGCTGCAATCACTTCTCATTATTAGAAAATTTTCTCATGTATACAAAACATGTTTCCCTATTCTGGGGAAATAATTTCGTGGGAAATATTATTTAAGAATTACTGAAACGATTCATATTACCGAATCATGAAACTATGAGTTGTCATAGCAGAAAATAGTTTTTATTATGCTATGGCAAAGGGGTAGTCCCACATGTCTGCTGCTCGAATCTTTTTTGTTTTCCATTCTGGAAGTTAATCACGGGCAGTTGGCAGGAGAGGAGGAGGAACGCTCTGCTCATGGGAGCTCTGCTCTGTGCTTCCCTGCAGGGAGCAGCAGGTCTCAAGCCCGGCCAAGGTGAAGTCCCCAGCCAGGAAGTGACCTGACCCTTCCAGCCTAGGGCCCCAGCCCCGCTGTCCCTCCTGTCCACAGAGGGTGGGAAGTGCACCTGTGCAGGACTCCGGAGAGAGGAGGGCCCGGCCCTGGAGACCAGCAGAGACACACAGGCACACACAGACTGCAGTGGTTCTAGCCAGCCGCGCCTGGCACGCCCTCTGCCCCTGAGGTAGGGCTTCCTTCTTACAGAGATGACTCTGCCCCTGGTGCTGATCTGCAGTGCTCCTTTGCTGCCCTTCCCTCTGTAATACCTACCCAGAGTGCTGGGATTGTAGGGGACAAGGCCTTTATAGTCCCCAAAGAAAGATATCTTTGGTAAAGAGACTTGGCTCTAGCGTCCTTTTTCTTTGCTTGCAAAATTATCCTTGATTTTAAGATATTTTGAATATTTTAATGCATCTTGATGGGATCAAGAAAACAACAACAGATTCAGAAATTCCTGCTTTTATCTCTTTGCCTACAGTTGAGTAAACAGAACCCAGGTGTTTTCCTAGGGATAGCTGCATAAACAGTCATGCTGAGTATCTCACAGCCTCTATTCATCTTCTAAGTCAAAAAGGCAGACTTACTAGACCTGGCTACCAAGCCTATAATCCTAGCACTCAGGAGGCTGAGGCAGAAGGATCAGTAGTGAATTTGAGGCCAACCTGGGTTACAAAGTGAGTTTAAGACCAGCCCGGAACAGCATGACGCTGTTGTACAAAACTGAAAACAGAAGAAAAACAAAGTAGACTGTCAATAGTGACTCTAGAGAGGGGAGTGCTTAAAAGCAGATGATAAAAGAATTTTCTTAAAATTGGGTCTGAATATGTCTGTAAGCATGAAAGTTTCTGCATCTGGATGCGGTGAAGACGGTACTGAGACCCAAGGCAGTGGCCCTGGTCTTAGTTAGGAATATTATATGCAGCAAGACAGGGCTAGTCCCCAAGAAGCCGGCACAGAGGAACAGATGTCTTGTGACCTTGGAGGAGACACACACCTCTTGCTGTGGGCCACATCTCAAAACAGAAGGCAAAACAAATGCAACCACACCCTAAGTATAAACATTAGGGATTAGGTATGGATCACCTTGAGAAGCCAGGAGTCACCATCCCAGCCCCCTATAGAAGAGTCACTGATCCATAAAGAATGCTCGCTTGCTAAGTGACTTCCTTCTCCATTTGTTCCTGACTGGGTCAATTTTACCTGAGCAGCTAATCTTATTGGTTGACCACAGTTCATCCCACCTCATGCCCATCTGCCTTGTGAGTTCCCATTTTTCACCACCTTAGACCCACCTCACCTCATGGTTTTACTCTATAAAAACCCCTAGAAAAGATAGAATCTTTGGCAACCCACTCAGGACCCCTCTGTCTCTCTCTCAGACAGAAGCTTTCTTTCTCTCAATAAATGTTTCTGCTCTTAACCTCCTTTGTTCTTAAAATTCACTCTTTGAATTTTAGAGTACATGAACTGGTCAGGAGTGTCATTCCTCTATATCACTGGGACAGACTTGGAGCCCTGTGTGACAGTTTCCAATGCACAGGATCACTCTGCGAAAGCAAACTGCCAGAGGGTGCCAGGTGATGCTCAGGAAAAGGCGGGCTTGGCCACTGCTGGTCTTTGGAGTCCAGTGAGCACTATCCTCGCACAAAGCATTGTGAAGGTCCCTTAAAATGATTAAAAAAAAAAGACCTCCATGGAGTCCAGTGACCCTGCTTCTGTGTCTGCACACAGAAGGCCTGGAATCAGTATGTCAAAGGACGTCAGCACTCCCACACTCACTGGAGTCATTCACAGTTGTCAAGGCGACGCATACCCACAGTGCAACACTACCCATCCTTCCAGGGAAGGGGGTCTTCTCATGGAGAACAGCTGCGTGTCCAGAGGATGTTTGAGAAGCAAAATAAGCCAGAATGGAAGACAAATGCAGCATGATCTCACCCACGTGTCAGGTCTGCGAAGGAGGAACTCAGGATGAGACTGATGGGGAGCAGAGCTAGGGCCGGGTGGGGGGGTGAGGTGTCCACTGGGGCTACAGAGCTTCTGGCTGTGGTGGTCCTGCACCCTGGGAAGCCCATGCACAGAGGATACTGGGCTTGGGTCCAGCCTGGGCAATTAGACCCTGTCTCAGTATTTAAAAAATTTTTTTTGGTAATTTTTATTTTAAAGAGAATAAAGCCAATCAAAACAAAACAGTGTAAGTGATACAGGACTTCATAACAAGCTAATAGAAATCAACAATGGTTACCATAATGCCTTTTGTCTTCAAAATAGCTGCCCATACCTTCAGACATAGTAAAATCAAACAAAACGGAACAGAATAGAACCAATAAAGCAAGACAATGAACACAACAAAGGACGTCAAAACAAGATAATAGTAAACCCCAAATGGTTATCATAATAGCTCTTGTTATCGTTGAAGTGGCTGCCCATGCCACCAGCTATAATAATATCAAACAAGGCAAGATAGAATAAAACCCAACCTAAAAAAACAATGAAAATGATACAAGATTTCCAAACAAGATAACAGGGAATCAACAATGGCCACCACCCTCAGAAGGAGATGACCCCAGATGCTACATTGTATATTATCTTCCAAATAGATGATCAGACTACTGGCTTTAGGCCTGTAAAAAATATTTTTTATAATTTCTTTTTTATTTTAAAGAGAGTAGAGAGTAAAACAAGAGAGAACAGAACAAAGCAAATCAGAACAGAACAATGCAAGCAACACAGCACTTCACAAGAAGACAACTGGATATCAACAGTAGCTACCGACATGGTCGAGCATAGCTTCACACACAATAATATCAAACATAGCAAAATAGTATAAAACCATTCAAGAGCATGAAAGTATTACAGGACTGCCACCATTTAGATACACATCACGATCACATGCCTCCTACAGAATTTGTCCCTGCACATGCTATGTCTGGGTTCCTCTTTTTCCCCCCAATCCCCTTCCCTCCTTTCAGCTGCTCTTACTTCCCTGCACTTGCAAAGTTTTGTTTCCCTTGTCTCCCTCTTTTGTCGTTGTTTTCCTTTCCCCTTCCTTCTTTTCCCCCTCATTCTCTTTAGTTCTCCTTTCTTTTGAATAATTTTTCCTGTTTCACCATACATATTTTCTTGTTTGATCCTTATTTACACTTTCAGTTTCTCACACCAGAGAAACAATGTGATACACACGTGTGTCTGATTTATTTCATTTAACAGCATGGTCTCAAGGTCTCTCCATTACCTAGAACTATCTCAAGTTTATCTTTTTTGTGGGCGACTGGTGTTCCACTGTACAAACTAATCACATCTTTTTTATCCACCTCTTTGTTGATGAGCATTTGGGTTGTTTCTGAGATTTAGCTGTTACAAACTGTGCTGCTATAAACCTGGGTGTATATATATTGCTGTGATATGATTCTTTAACTGCTTCAGGAAGACACTCTGAAAAGAATAACTGGGTCAAAGGGAATCTCTAGTTTCAGGGATTTTTTTTTTCTTTTTTCTTTTTGTACCTGGGATGGAACTCATGACCTTAGACTTGCCAGGCAGGTGCTTGTGCCACTGAGCTAAATCCCCAGCCCTAGTTTCAGTTTTTTGAGGAATCTGCACCCTGACCTCCACAGTGGTTGCACCAGTCTACACTCCTACCAACAGTGGAGAAGGATTCCTTTTTCCCCAAAGCCCTTCTAGCATTTGTTATTGGTTGATTTCTTGTTGTTAGTCATTCTTTCTGGGATGAGATGGAATCCCAGCACTGATTTTAATTTGCATTTCTTGAATGACCAGAGGCAATGAGCACTTTTTCCTGTATTTATTTTCTATTTGTATTTCTTCATCTGAGAAGTGTTATTCATTTCAGATGCCCATTTATGATCTCTAAATATGGGGGATCTGATTTTTTTTCAATTCTTTATATGTTCTAGATGTTGGTCCTTTGTTGGGGGGGACAACTGGCTAATTTTCTTCCCGTTCTATGGGTTGTTTTTTCAAACTATTGGTAATTTCTTTTACTGTGCAGAGCTCTTTAATAGGTTGATTCTTTGTATTATTTTCTGTATGAGCAGGGTTCTGTTCATGAAACCTTTGTCCACATCTGTGTCTTCACTTCATGTTCCCTGGAAGGAGCACAGCTTCTTTAATAAACGGTGCTGGAAAAACTGGTTTCCACATGGGGAAGACTAAAGCTAGAACCATGCCTCTCACCACTCACTGAACTAAAATTCAAATGGATCAAAGATCTAAATATTAAAAAAAGAAACAAAACACTGAATCTACTGAAGGAGAATAGGCAGAACTCCTAAAGACACAGGTACAGACCAAAAAGGTATTTTACAAAGGTATGGGGAGACAGCTCAGGGCAAAGGTCCCCAGTTCAATCCTCAGCACTGAAAAAGTAAAACACATGTGCAAGGTTTTAACTAGAGAAGTACCACAGGCTCTGTAGGTTTTGAGAGTTACTGCACAGCAGGCGAGCATAGGTAACAATAGCATGCTGTACACTTCAGAATGACTAAGAGTAATTCCCAAATGGCTCGCCACAAAAAATAAAAAGTGAGATGCTGGGCGTGTTAATTAATTTGACTTAATCACTCCACGCCGTATACATATATAAAAATATTTTGATATATGTTATAAAGTTACAGTTGTGTTTTGTTAATAATATTAATAACAATGAATAATTTCTTTTGCTTAAAAGATCAATAAATACCCACTCTATATGTACTGTATGATCACTCTTACTCAATGAAGATACTTCAGATTTTTAAAAATATTTTCACACATTGGGAAAAAATATACAACTGAATATTTCGTATTTTCTAAGCATTCAATTTGACCTATTGATTTTATTATTAGTAATTTACTTGCATTTTCATAGATGTGAAAAATGTATTTTATGGCCATGAAATTGTGTTCCATAACTAAGTTTAACCCTCCCAGAAGGTTATAAGTTAAGACAATTGTTTTGCTAGTGTTCTTTATTTAATCGGGGCCATTGCCTCGCCATGAGTTTCATCTGATGCGATTTACTTTATATGGTGGAAATTTATCACGAAGACGCTGGATGTTTCCATGTTATAATAAAGAAGGGAGCCAGGAAATTGTGACTGTGGTGAAGATAAGTGTGCACCTGTCTCAGGAAGTTTCTTTTCTGATTAATACACTCAATGATGCATTCTCCCTCAGTTATTCTGTTATATTTCTGAAAAATTAATTTAATTCTTTCTAATTGTACAAGGAGTGACCTGTTCTTAGATGTCTGCTTTCTGAGCCCACGACAAATATCTACAAGTGGGACGTGGCTAAGAGCTATGTCATGAGTGAGTAATTTTCTTTAAACTTTTTACAAATCTTTCCCTTCTTTTCAAGATTTAAAGTGGTGCTCTTAACCTTTGCGTGTGTAGGGGAGAAAACATTTTTTCTTCTACCCACTTGAGCTGTGTCCCGCTGGGGCTCTGTAAGTTAAAGTAGCTGCAGAGAGAAAGGCGAGAGAGGAAATGGAGAGAGGAGGTGGTGCTGAGAAACTGACTTTAAAGGTCACAGAAGAGTGGGGGTCCCTGGGCGCTGAGGGAAGTGGTGGGAGGGTGGCCAGCAGGGGTGGGCTGCTTTGTTATGCAGACTCCAGCCTGTCCTAGGCTGCAGGCTGTTTAGAGCCCTCCTTTTGCTGCCCTGAGAAGCTGCACTTGTAAATTCCTAATGGGTGTAAATTCCCAAGAGATGGGGAGGAGGGGCTGGGGACAGACCCGGGGGTAAGAAGAATTAGGAGGGGTTAGGGGTGTGCAGAAGCTCCCCGTGTGCTGCAAGCACATACTAAAGAAAAAATTGTTACATCTTTTTAAAATTTAAAAAATAAGACATAACATCGTGAAAAAACATGAAATCTTGTTCCCTGCCTTAAAGCTTTTTTTTTTTTTTGGTACCGGGGATTGAACTCATGACCTCGCGCTTGCCAGGCAGGCACTTAAGCCACTGAGCTAAATCCCCGGCCCCTAAAGCTTTTTCTGAGTTTGTTTATTGTCAATGACCTTCAGCTCAAAATAACCTGTCTACAAAAGAGATAAAGAAGTATATTTGGGGGCAGTGCATTTTATTATCCTGCCAGTGAGCATGTGTGTGTGTGCACATGTGTGTGAGTGCGTGCGTGCGTGTGTGTGTGTGTGTGTGTGTGCCTGTGCACACACTTTATAGAACTGTTCAATTGTGTGACATAACCTCCCCCAGGAGTCTGCAGGCCATGTCTCTAGCTATATTTCCTGTTTCTATATCATATTCACTGCTTTTCTCTTACAGATTTCTCTCCATGTATTTCCTTCCCTTTCATATATTTCAGGACAGATTCTGGGTCTTCCTTCCACAGACGTCCTGCTCTGGACGAGGGCTTTGCTCCCAGCTCATCTGCTGAGCCGAACAACCAAGGGCACGGGAGTTGAGACTGACTTTGGGGCCACGAGCAGAGCTGGGGCAGCTTTGTGAGGAGTGGGAGCCAGAGAACACCTCCCCATTATCGGAGGGCACCCCATGGTTACAAAGGCCTGGGTGGTTAGCAGATCTACAGTTACTTAGTCCAGCCTGGACCCCGGAGATCATTTCTAATAAATAACAATAGTAAACATAGTGTGTCGGCCTCCCATCTAAATTTGTGCCCTCCATTGAGTGATTTCATGACCTCCACAGTTCCGATGCAATACTGTCACCTCTGTGTTAAGGACACGCCAGCCAAGACAGGACAGACCTGTCCCTGATGGCACAGGAAATGAGTGCGGGATGCAGGTGGAGCCCTAGGCCGAGCTGCTCAGAGCAGAAGCCAGGGCCTCACAATGCGCAGGTGTTTTCATTTGCTTAGGGTTAGATTTTGAATGAATTGTACATATTGTTGATTCCCACAGATTTGTGGCTATTATTGTGTAAAAATCTGATTGAGGTTCGGTTGTCCATCTTTTCACTCTGCAAATGTGCTAACTGCAGTAGCTGCAGGGGTTGTTCTGCAGATTTCTTGGGGCTTTGTAAGTAGATTATCGTGGTCTCCGTGAGCAGGGACAGATTCCTCCTTTGCAATCCTTATGCCTTTAGTTGCTTTTCCTCACCTCACCATACTGACCACAACATCCAGAAACCTACATTGCCTAAGAGACTGCGAGGGTGCTTAATTCTGCTGGCTTTGCTGCAAACTGCAGAGGAGGTGGGGGTGGGGTAGAGTTGGGGGGGGTGGTTTTCAGGATTTCACTGCCTGGGGTGGCCTTGGCTGTGGGCTTCTAGGTGCTGTTTCTCACATATGGGCAGGAAGGTGTCCTCCACTGAGGTCTGCTGAAACTGTATTAGGGACACATGACACATTTCATCAAGTTCCTTTCCGGAGTCCATGGATAGGATCTCGCAGTTTTATTCTTTATCCTGTTTATGTGCTGGATTACATGGTTCCACTTTCATGGAGTCAATAACGTCACATTCTTAGAACATCAGTGCCTTACTTGGTTATGATGGTTGATACTTTATAGACATTGCTAGCTTCAACCAGAACACACGTTGCTGTGGATTTTAGAATCCGTGCTCACGAGGGACACTGATACTTCATTCCTCCTCTCTCCCTCTCTCTTTCTTTCCCTCTCTGTCAATGTTTCTTTCCTCTGCCATTGGTTTTTCTAGCAAGGTAGCATTGGCCTCATAAAATGCACACAGAATTTTTCTTCATTTTCTGTTTTTTTAGAGGATCTTATATAATAATTTGTCAATTCTGCTTTGAAGATCTGATAAAATTTTCCAGGGAAAATTTTTGCAGGTAGAATTTTTAAAGAGGTTTTGTATTATTAATTCAAATATTTTAGTGAGACAATGTAGATTACTTCACAGACAATCTGCTTCGGTTCTGCTGTGTGAGAACTGGTCTGTTTCTCCGGCGCAGGGTCCATGAGCTCGAGCAGTTTAGATGACAGTGGCCATTTGCCTGTCAGCGCTGCATGATCTGTACTGACTTTCCTCATTTCACCCCATTCCACTACTGCTGCCTCGTGTCTGCTCTTTGTGCATTTTGCTCACTGACTTTAATGGATTTTTAAGGAAAGTAATTTTTGTTCTATAGATTTTTCTCCATTGTGTTCCTGTTTCCAGTTTCTTTTGTTTCTGCTCTAATTGCCATCATTTTCTGCTATTTTCTTTCTTCCTTCTCTTTTTTCTTTCTTTCTTCTTCTTTCTTTCTTTCTTTCTTTCTTTTTCTTTCTTTCTTCTTTCTTCCTATTTTCTTTACCTTTATTTTTTATGGTGATGGTACTGGGGATTGAACCCATAGCTTTTGCACTGAACTACATCTCAAACCCCTTTTTATTTTTTACTTTGAGACTGGTCCCACTGTGTTGCTAAGTTCCCCAGGCTGGGCTCAAACGTGTAATACTCCTGCCTCAGGCTCCTAGTCCTGGTCCTGCTTTTTCTTGTGAAAAGGAAAGATAAATTTCCCCTACTCTTCGTAGCACTGGGAGTACTCAGAGACTGAGCAGTTCTCCAGATGGTAGACAGGTGCCCCCGACTTCAGGCTTAAACACTTTCGCTTCCGGAATAAAGAAAGGAGATGCCATCCTCGGAGGGGAGAGGCTCAGAAAAATGCCAGCAAATGGAGGAGAAGTTCGTTATTCTTCTTTAATCTGTGACTCCCCCAACAACAAGGGCCAGTGTCTTTCAGCAAAGTGTTCACATTTACAGGAACACAAATACATGGATGATGCTAAAATTGAATGGTTGTGCAAAAGGACCTGAGCTGTGTGCAATGGGAAAGGTGTGGCCTGCTGACCACACTCAGCCTGGGAAACCCTGCGGAGTGCTGTCACTGTCCTCATAGCCATCCAAGTGGGGGCTCTGCTCGGCGGGAGTGGTCATTCTCTGTAGCATTACAGTCCCAGGATGCACCAGGTGCAACGTCTCACACCTGTCACCCAGCTGTGAAGGAGGCTGAGGCAGGAGGATCACTAGTTTGAGCCCAGCCTGGACAATTTAGTGAGACTCTCTCTCAAAAGAAAATGCTGGTAATGTAACTCAGTGCAAAGGCCCTGGGTTCCACTGCAAATCCCCTGATCCTAAAACCAGGCAGGACCTTCTCATCCTGCACCACCCCCGCTCTCTGAGCTTCCTCCCCATCTGTCTGGAGCTGGGGCCAGAGGAGTGGGCATGGAGGATGCCCACAGGCCAGGCTAGGAGCAGCCCAGGTCCTCCGTGCCTGCCCCACAGATGAGAGGGCCCCGTGGGACTGCACTTATTTCCAGGGAGGGGGGGGTCTCTAGCACCCAGTGGTCCTGATGATGGAAAACAGCCCCGGCTTTCCAGCACCTCGAGGAATCCAGCAGGTAAAATGGGTGCACTGGATCAGAATGGTAAGGGAAACTGTAGTGAGAAACAGAGGTGGAAATCCGGAGGGCAGCGTCCTGCTGTGTCAGCCCCTGAGGAATCTGCTTTCTCGGGACTGCAGGGAGCTGGCTCTCAGGCAGGGGCTCCGGTGTGGGGCCCAGGCTCCCTCTGAGTCTCCTGCCCAGAGTCAGGCCCAGGGTCCTGACTGCTGCTGGCTCCCTGCACTGATGAGACCCCTCCCCACGGTGACTGGAGTCTGAGGGACCCACCTCAGGGAAGGGACCCGCGAGGTCCTGGGAGTCCTGCTCTGCTTCTCGGCCCTGATGCAGCTGTGCCGATAAATCTAAAAACACAGATTCAGTGTCCCCGCGGTGGTAGGGAGCCAGGCTGATCACCTCTTGGTGAAGGCCCCTCTAGGTCTCTAGTAGAAAAGCCTTCTCAAAGTGTGACTTTTGGAGCTGGGGGAAGAGGAGGGGCGGGGAGAAGGTGAGAGAGGAGGGAGCTCAGGCATTGAAAATAATCGAGCTACCCATGTCCCCACCAGCTCCCTAAAACAGCACTACTCTGCATTGCAAAAACATACTGATTTTTTTTTTTTTTTTAATGCGCGAATGTTAGGGACCTTCCTTCCCTGGTTCCTGATGGACCTTCTGCCTCTGCTTTTGGCTTGGGGTAAGAAACACTTTCTAGAATTGCTCAAGTCTGAGGGCAATGACTTTAAAAGCCAGCGATTGCACAGATCCCCGGAAACGGTGATTTTTCTGCAAAATTGCCTGCCTGTTGCCCTAGTTTTGATTTAGTTCTGGAAGGTCATAGGAGTTGTAATAGTTAAATGGAAGAGGCTAACTTATTTCTCTACTATTTCTATCTGTAATTTTCTTCTCGTAGTCATATTGTTCCTTTGATGTTTTGATTTTTCCTCTACTGATTTTGGGACTGGAATTTAGAGGCAGCAGTTTGAGGTGGGGATGACCTGTAGGGCATTCTGGATAAAGTCTCACTGTTTTCCCAATTTGTTACCGAGAATTTCTGTGAAGACAGCAGGAGTAGTGCAGCCATCCTGCAAAAAGGGAAATCGGGGAAAGAAGGACACAGAGGCCGAGGTGAAGGGTCGCGCAAGGATCTGCGCTCCCAGCTGAGACCATGGGTCGGGTGGTTGTCAGATGAACACAGAAGGCAGATCTGTGGGCGGCGCGGGAGGGCCGCGGGCGCCTTCCGTGGGGCCACCTTTGACAGAGAGCCTGGTCTGGGCACAGCCAGGCCCTCGCAGAGCACGGGACGGAGCAGTGACTGGCAGAATCCACACTTCAGTGAACGCTGTGCTGACAGAGATCGGACTCTGACCCGAGGCTCAGATGCCTAGTTTTAAAAACATCTTTCAAATCAGAGTTTCTTTGTATCAAAGTTTAGGAAGATGCAACTTCTGTTTCCATTTAACTCAGCGTGATTCTCAGCCCCTCTTCACAGTCTTTTCCCAGGGAGCCACTGGTTAGAACGCAGAGCGGTCTCTTTGTCTCCTTCATTGATGGATGGACCGTTGTGCATTGTGGATCAATACTCTCTCCAGTCCGAATTCTTCACTTAGCGATGCGTGCAAGTGCTTTAACACAAAAATAACTCCAGTCGCCTCCTCATCATCAGGATGCCAAGCCGTAAACTCCAGCCTGTCATTTGGAGCCGTCTGCAGCCCTGGCTCAATACCACTTTCACAACGCGCTCCGCAGCTGCGAGGCAGCCCTTGTGTGGAGCTGTGCAGAAGCCTTTTGTTGTTTGCACCCCAAATGCACGGGATAATGATGTCTCCTCCAGGTACCTCCTCTGCCAAATGTCGCAGCTGTCAGAAGAGACCAAGACGGGCTTACTGCGGATGATTTTGGTCGTGATGTGTCTACCTGCCGTTAATAAAGGTTATCAGAGCACAGATCAGCCCGAGAAACTAATTTAAGCATGGTTTTAGACTTAGCTACAAAAATCAAATAATTTACATTTAGCACTTATCAATAACATTTCCTCACTGATTCATCCATTGTTCTCATTTTCCAGTATTGTTAAAATCAGGGGAAATCTTCTGTTTTTAGATGTCAGATTACTGGGATATAGGCGATCATCCAACTTTCCTCAATTGTGGAAACTTCAAAACAGTCGGTTTTAATTTCTGTAGGAGGGACCAGAAGTCCTTAGTTTTTGTTAGTTACAGTCTTCTTACTTTGAGAAATAATGTTTAACCTGTCTGATCTCATTTTCCAAATCAGCAAAATATTTTTGCTGAGTCCTCCATTGCAGTTTGACATTTACATTTTTTTTTGCTCTAGCTAGAATTAAACCAAAATGAAAGTAAACATGACTTTTATTTCCATTGGGATAAAGCAATTGAGAATTTTGTAATGTACGTAGGCTCTGTGGATGTCCTAGTGTGACTGAACCCTGGAGTCTGCAGTAGAATGTAACTGAAGTGGGGAGCTGGGGGACTGATCCTCTGGAAAGGGAGGGAGGGAGGAGGAAGAAGAGAAGGAGGAGGAGGAAGAAGGGGAGAAGGAAGAGGAGGAGGAGGAGGAGCAGGAGGAAGAAGAGGAATGGGAAGGAGAAAAG